>JASZXT010000121.1:0-52106 GCA_035521555.1 Lecanoromycetidae sp. Uapishka_2
ATAGAAATATCTCACCACATCGTCAACATCAGACCAGATATTCTGTCACGATGCAAGCACAACCCAATGAGAAACTTGCAACTTGAAGACAGAGAAAAACTATGCTCGAAGCTCGACGGAACTCAAAACACATTCGGAGAAAAACCATAACATACCTCGCCATAATGGAAAGTACAATCTGATAACCCACTCTCGAACTCAAAGTCCCAAATCCTATCACACCAAGTATTAAAACTCAATCATCGTCTCGACCCCTCAACCAAGCACAGCCGCAAACCCAAAACAAAAGACATGGATTCGTGTACAAAGAATTGCATTGCCTACTCTATTCCACACCTAAACTCAAACACCCAGACCATCCACCCCAGCCCATACAAGCAATGAATGAATACACGAACAACAAGCACCACCCCAGCAAGTCATACTCCACTCCACCATTCCCCATCCCTACTCCATAATCAAACCTCCCACCCACAGCCCTCCTCATCAAAGCCCATCTAAGAGCTCTGAGCAGGCACAGTAGTATTCTGCGTAGGCTCCGAGCGAGAAACAACACCGAAGCGAGTATTGCCTTGATCGAAGATCTGCCCAAGGATCAGCAATGCACTGCACAAAAATTTCAGTAAGTGAATAGAGACAACATACCGCATAAACACTCTTCAAAAACACATCACCCAAGATATCAAACGTCATACTCCCCCTCGACTGAATCCCACCATACACCATCCCATTACCCGCATCCGCAAAGCCCAGATCCTCCTTCTGCACAGGGAACAATTGATCACCAACTGCAAAACTCACCACAGGGAGCTGGTCCGCTGTAGTGCTGGCAGGGAAGATATAACCTTGTTGGGTAGAGTCGTACTTAGCGCCTGGGATGGCATCGTAAATGGCCTTGCAAGTAGCATCAGCGACCAGGGCGAGGGTGGTGCCAGTGTCTGCGATAGCTGTGTTGCCTGTTTGGGCGATGGTCGTGCCGTTGACGGCTGCGGAGGCGCTGTCGAACATCCAGAAGCCCTGCGAGTTGTCTACGGGTGTGTAGTAGGGGGTTTGGCCGTTGAGGGCGGTTTGGTCGATGTAGCCGAATGTGTAGAAGGATTCGCCTTTGTCGGGATCGTTGGCGTCTTTCACGCTGCCGAGGTTGGCGGTGAATAGTTCGGAGGTTTTGGGGATGTCGTTTTGGGCGATCATTGACTGTGGGAATTGTGGCATTAGCATTTTACTCATGGAACTTGATTGTGAAGGATGTGTCTGAGGAATACGAAAGGGGAAGAGGTTCTTGTGCTTCAGAAGCCGAGAGTGAACGTACCTCGACTGGGGTTTGGGCTGGGCCTGGAGTCACTGTATTAATGCTTCCAAAGGCTAGACCGAGCAGGCCATCTCCAGTGTCTTGTGCAAATTGAGTGGAAAGAGTGTTCGCCAGCTCGATAGTCTGATTCTGGATCACTAGGCCACCAACGTTGACGGTATCAGTCCCGACGGTACCAGACGCAGAAGATCCGTCGCCATAGGAGATTTTCCAAGAAGCTCCGTTCGTAGCCTTGAAAGTGCTTGACTTGGTGGGATCAAAGACCGTATGGCCTGTCGTTGATGTAGTTTTGGGTAGTTCGGTAGACCATATCTACGCTAGAGTCAGTCTTGGCTTGTGCTGTATGATGGGAACGTACCCAAAGGTCGGCTGATCCAGTATCAAAGTCCAGCGTAAAAGTCTCCCCTGGAGTGCCAATGGTGACAGGGCAGAGGTATTCTGAATCATTCTGGGAGTCCTCGGCTGTTACTTCGCCAGCTTCGCCGGTCGCAGTCTTCTTCTGTATGACCTTGTGCATGGTGGTTTTTCCTCCGATGGCCTTTTGGGCGCCATGTTTGCCCTGGTGATGAGCTGTATGGCCGAGAAAGTAGGGTCCTTCCTTGGTTGGGGAAAAGGCGTACTTTTTCATGAGGTAGACATAGGATTTAGTACCAGAGGCTTTGTAGTTGGGATTGTGTACAAGCTTGACTCTGTGCACGTTTCGGACTCAGCATGTCAACATGGAGGGTAGTGAGGCTTTCATTTGACGCAGTGCTCAGTAGCAACCCGCCGCAGGAGTCTGTCAACAGCTTGACTGAAGCTGACTGAAGAGCCTCTTTCCATAACCTTGAATTCAAAAGTACGTACCGTTGGAGTTTGGGTGCCATTTTGACAGGAGTGGTAATAGGAGATGGAGATGCAGACTTGTTTCTTCGAAGGGATTTTACAAAAGACTTGGGTTTCCAGGGAACCATATGAATGATAGAGAGTAGAAGCTGGTAGGACGGGTAGTTTATAGGATAATCGAGATGGGCTAGGATGCCTTCTTGCAAGGGAGTAATACACAATGACGTTGAGCAAACAAAGGGAAAGTCAAAGCAAGGAAGCTTCTTAAGGGAAGTGCTCGTACGAGAGGTTGAAGGCACCTGATGGGAAGTAGCTAATGACTAGCTCAGGCTCCAAATTGTGGGTGTGAAGGCAAGAGCATCATTCCGCCCAGGATGTTTATTTACACTTCCCTTGACCAGCTTGCTTGCGCCTGACCCCTCTCGCCGAACTCCCCTCTCCCGTGAAAGTTTCATTCGGAAGGCAATACGCTTCGGACCGTTACACTGGGAGCGACTGAGGATTGAGAAGCGTCGAGTTGTGCCTTGCAAGCTTCCCCAGCGGGTGCCAGCTGAGCCAGCAAGGCAGGAGGAGGCATTGTCGATGATCGCCAACATCCAAGCTATAACAGTTTGTCGGAGTGCGTATGCTTCTGCAAGTCGCCGGTCTGGAGACCCTGAATATCTTGAGACGACGATCAGGACAAAGAAAATTGGTCATGCAGGCTTGCATCAGATAGCAAGGGCAGGCCAGAATGGTTTGCATGGGATGTTGGATGTTGTTGGTGTGGGGGGCAACGCCTAGCGGCATCATTTCATCCCACTTGCTTGCATCTTGACGACCCTTGTCGACCCTCCTAGATCTGAGACTTTATGACTCGGACAATTTTCTTTGTTCCTGTGTCAAGTTGTCACTCGACCTCCTGCCTTTTCGTCAATCGAGGGCCCGCCGCCTGAACATTTTCCCGTCGTGACGCCTTGCGAAGCAGATGACCATGCCCACGCTCTTCAATCAGCGGCTGCCTTCAAGGGTAACCGCCTTCACTATTAAGCGGCATCAATGCCCCAGTATCTTTGACGACAGGGTCCATACAGATTCGAGGTAGGAGAGAAGATATGCGATATCCCTCAGACATTCCGGGCGCGAAGGATTAGGCGGGGAAAAGAAGCTTCTTTGGCGCTGTCAGCACCTTGAATCTATGAAAGAACCCGATTCGAGCAAGACCTGCAGCATGACATATGTGTGTCAATCCTAGGTACCAACTTTACCAGACGCTCGCAATCACTCCGAGCAAAGTTTTCTGGGATCTTCTTGAGCACAACGTCGGATCCGGCAGTATTGCAATATTCGATTTCGTCAAATTCATGCTAAAACACAGTGTCTTGTCTCACAATCACTATCAACAGACCCGTCGATTTCTTCCTACTCTAAGTTGAGCACCAGAGACAACCCACCCCTATCGTGCACATCTACCGGCTGCTGGCCGACCATACCACCGTCCTGAATGTCCCCTACGGAAATCGGCTTCACATCTACTTCTTCCTCCTCATATAACAGTATACCAATGACTTCTTTCGCTGTGGTATGGACTTGTCTGCCTACAACCCATCTGTTACACGTCACGAGCCACATGTATGCGTATTCCAGACCTTGTCAATGACTCATCATACGATAGCAATTCGTTCAATTTCTCAATTCTATACATGTACAATCAAGTCCCTCCAATCGACTACTACGTTGACGCCAAGCCAACCGTCCTCGGTATTCATCGTTCGGGAGATCTTGGGCTACTGTAATTATATTGAGGATCGTCAGTTGGCATAAACTGTTGCTGGAGAAATATATAATGGTGAAAGCGGCTGCTGAAGAAATGAAGTACGCGTATGAAAGAGTGTATGGAAAAGAGCGGGTCAACAAGGTCTATTGCCTACACATTACGACGATGTTGTCTCAAAGAGGAGTGAAATGAAATCAGATGAAAAGCATACTCCTCTATTTGCGGTTTGAGATCAATGGCCGCTCAGCCTCGACAACGAATGATGGGAACTCCTTGTACGCAGCGCAACTCAGCCCGCTAATCGACTTTCTCTAATCTTCCTCGATGAATACGAAGACAAGTAGCAAAGCGTGTGAACGTATATCAAATATGGGTAAGCGATTGCCCATGGAGATATGTAGGGCCATTAAATACCCACATCGAGCGTCGCGATTAGTAAGGTATCTACTACTCATCATGCGGTCATTTTCTATGCAGTTCTAGACCAAATAAACAAAAGTGCACGGCGCAATCGTGAGGGCTGAAGTGGCTTGGCAAGCACAGTTTCGACAAGGCTGAAGACATCAAAAAGATCATTCATTTATTTCTGCCCCACCCAAACACCATTTCTGTTTTCTCCCGTCTTTCACCACATAGTCTATGATGCTCATACCCTCGTTTGTTGTTTGTATACTGAACCTCATCACCTATTCGACAAGTTCGGCAGCCTCGATAAACCTCCAACTCTTTGATGCTCCAAATTGCGACATAGTTGGCAGCGGCTCACTTAGCGGATCAGGCTCCCCTGGAGTTACAAGCGGCGCTATCAATGTCTTCACTTGTGTCTTGACTACTGGTACTCTTAGTGCGATGTTGAATTCCATCGATGCTGGATGCACGGGTAATGTCACTTTCTATCCCTTTCATTCAAAGACCATCTCACTAACATTTTTATTATCCTTAGCCTACCTCTACACGAGTTTCGCTTGTGATAACACTCCCACGGTTGCGCCTCTGGGGACCTGCATAAGCCTGAGTATAGGCTCCTATAACGAAATTTGTCGAAATAGCCAGGGACATACTGAGAGTGAACCGTCGAACAGTGATAATGGCACGGAAACGAATGGTACGGCAGCAGCGTCAACGGTCGTGGATGGTATGGTGGCACAGTCTACACCGTCGACTTCTTCTATGCCGCCTCAAAGCACGGCTGTTAGCGCTACTTCGAGCCAAGCATCAGCTTCCCCGTCTTTATCACTATCGGCAAACTCATCATCATCATCCTCTGCCTCGAAAAGCAGCGGTGCTGGCGGCGGTATTAGTACAGCGGCTACCATCGCCATTTCGGTCGTGCTTCCTGTGGTGGCTATCATTGTGGCTGTGATTTTTGGTGTGAATCAGTGGAGAAAACGATAAGTAGTTGTATAAGAAGAGTGTTTGTCTCGACATATCGTCCTGTGCCTTGTTTGTTGTTAGCAAGAGCTTTAAGCTGTAAGGAGATAAGCCAAAAGTCATGCACAAGGGGGGGAATACCAATCTAAATCGCCAAGGCCACGCACAAGCCACGGAATAAGTAAAGAATATTCTTCAAAAACAACAATCTCGACCATTAACAAGAATATCGAATTAGTTCCATGGAACGTTTCAAACAAGTATAAACAAGTAACAAGATTGATATATCTTGGAGCACACACACACATCGACCAACCCACACCAAGGGCCTACCTACCTGCTCAGTCTAGCCTCAAAACACCCACTCGGTCCTCATATCCTTAAGACAATAGTCTTCGCCAGGATTGTCAATCATCCTTGAAAGCTCTACTCCCCGTTTTCAGGCTCCTAATTGCACCAAGCATAAGGACACGCTAGACTTTGGTAGGGCGAACCGCATTGCTGTTCCCTTCATAAGGGACAGCAACTCAAAACTCGACCTTTGACATAGCTAATTAGTCTTTCCAGTTCCTGTCCATGAAACCAGCCTGTTGATGTGAGACGAAAGTATCACTCTCAGTGTGAGCCAGAGTGGGTACTTGTCAAGTGTTGATGTCAGCTCTGTATCGTTGATTTGCTGAATTTAGGTTTTGATAGATTTGGCTCCTCGGTTTTTCACCAGCATCGTGAATGGAAAGTGCGGAAGACTACAGCAAAATCAGGGCTAGATAGCATTGTGATTGTCGGAATCTGTAAAAAGTAGCTAGTTAAAGTTGTTCAATTAGTCCAGCTTAGCCTGTTTAAAAAATTGGGAATGAAGCCAAAAAGCCACTCCAAGAACCTGAATGTAGCCAGGGATAGACTACATCAGGCCACATCGATGGTATCTCGGAGAATCATCTGCAATTTTGTAAAAAGAAGGATGTCAACTTATTGAAGAGAGTTGATTGTTTGATTTACTACCATACTATCGGACCCGAGCAAGAATTGCATGCAATCAAACCTTCCCAAAGAAACACCAGCAAAGGAGATTACCGCATTTACCGTTATGTTGTCAATTTCCCAAGCTCTCTCTCCCTTGATCTTCTCCAATCTGTAGATAGATATTGGCCTCTAACCCCTTGTCAATATGGTAGAGCTACTACTTCTTCCCATTCTTGGCGCTTTCCATCTCGTCGTCGGAGACAATGAGCTCGTACTCCTCGTCTGTGAGGAACGGCTCATCGCTATCGCTCTCATCATCCAGCTCTAAGCTCTCCACATCCTCAAGTAAAACCTTTTCGTCGGCAGTCATCGCGGCAGGTGCGGCAGGAGCGGGGATCTCAGCCTCGTGGGTGCCAGAAACGGGAGACTCTTTGTCTAGCTTAGGAAAGATCATCGTGCTCTCCGACTGCTCCTCTTTGATCTCATCTTCGACCTTGGCATGCTTTGAAATGTCCTCGATATGCACAGCCCTGGGCAGCTCCTCATCATGAACGGAGACTACTTTGACGTCGCACCAGAGCTTGTGGCCGAATGGCATGCCAGTCGCATCCTTGAGACGCCAATAGGAGATGGCCTGGCCCTCACGCTCGGGAGTCTTCAAAACGACTTTGAAATCGACCTCCTCGCCAACCTCAACAACACGCTCGATCACGTTCGTCTTGGTGGCCTTATGCATCTGGGTTACATGAGATGGATGATTCGAGTCGACGTCCAGCATGGAATCACCGCCGATGAAGCAGACGCAGCAGCCCTTGGGCCAAGCGTGAGGACCAGGGTTACGAAGAGTCCAGGACTGCTCGAATTGAGTGTTGCATGGCATGGTGGATCCATCAATGATGGTATCGCAGATGAAGTGCGCTTGGAGCTCAGTGCTAACAGGTTTGGGTGACTCAACCTTGGGCTCTTCCTTCACGGCCTCAGTAGGCTTAACTTCAGCAACAGTCTGGACTTGGGTAGCTGCGTTAGCTGATGGAGCAGCAGGAGTAGTCTCAGTTGACTTTGAGCTGGTCTGAGGCATCTGATCACCCATAGTACGCATCTGCTCGCCATTGGGCTTCTCCCCCATGGTGGTGACGGAGACATTGCGAACTGGGGTCTTGAATTTGATCAAGGGGTGAGTACGGTTGTGGTCAAGCTCCGGTAGAGCCTCACAATCGGCGCAGAAGTCGGTGTCGTGGCACACGGCACACTTGTAACGATCTCCGCTGATATATGATCCCTTGTTCGCACAACGAGGACCGTCACAGTAGATACCCGTGTGACGTTGCGCTGGCATACTTCGTGCTTGAACATACTCATATAGAGGGACCATACGGTGGCCTGGATGAGTCACGGCTGCGTCTTTCACACAAGTGGAGCAGTAGTCATAGTCGGGGCAAT
Source organism: Lecanoromycetidae sp. Uapishka_2 (assembly GCA_035521555.1). Taxonomy (NCBI): domain Eukaryota; kingdom Fungi; phylum Ascomycota; class Lecanoromycetes; species Lecanoromycetidae sp. Uapishka_2. The sequence continues at coordinate 7,665 of JASZXT010000121.1, forward strand.
TCAGGCACTTGTGACGGACTCCATAGATGTCCTGTAATTGTTAGTTAGATGCTCATCCGTAGAGACAGACCCCACTCACATTATCACAGCGGTCACAGATGGCGCCGTGACGCATGTTGCGGCCCGGAGCACAGAGAATTGTAGCCAGCTTGCCGAGCTTGGCCTCCTTTGAGGCTGGCTCAAGGGTGTGGCTTGGATGGTGGCCATGCTTCAAATTAACGTGGCATGGTATACAGAGATCGTAGTCCTCGCAGACAGTGCACGTAACGAAGTTGGACTCCTCGAAGACTACATAATTCAGTAAGTGAGCTACACCAAGCATGAGCTAGCATGGGACTTACCTTGAACGCAAGAGTTGCAAGTGCGGCTGAGATCAGGTAGCTCTCGTGCCTCTTCACGTTTGAGCTCGGATGTGAAAGCACCTGGCACCTTCTCCTCAATCTTGGTGGCCTTCTTTGGCGCAATAGTCTCGGTGGTGCTAGCGATGACCTTGCCGTCTTTCACAAAGCGCTTAATCAAGAAATGGTCCTGACCCTCACAGAGCTTTCCGTTTTCAACACAGTCACCACAGACATCGAAGTCTCCATGGTCGCAGATACCGCAGTGCCAGTGCGCATCCGAAATGGATTTATCGCAGTTATTGCAGCAGATGGTGAATGAAGTTCCCGGGATGCTGAAATTACGTCCACGAGCATTGCGAATCATATCAAGCTTTTGAGAGATATTGGCATGCTGGGCAAGGAAGCCCTCGCGGTCGGAGAAGAAGCGAGGAACAGGTGCCTCGCCTGTATTTTCATCGACATTGTTCTCCTTGGCTGGCGTAGCTGGAACATCTTTCTTCTCAAAGACAGCCTTAGCAGCTTCGGAGAAACTACCATTGTGAGATATGGGCCAAAAGTATGGCGGGGATGCCGTGAAGACATTATCTTGAGCTTTCTCGCGCAGAGTCTCCGAGCTGGCCTTGAAGGGTGGCGGCACAAGAGTGGCAGCTGAAGCGCTATTTCTCAGTTGCTCGCTGGTCGGGATGGTTTGGTGAGAGCTCGAGTCGTTATCCAGCTTGGATGGATCTGAGATATAGGGGTGAACATAAGAGCGGGCTGATAGACGCTCAGGAAGGGCTGTAGGTGGCTTAGGCATCTCTACAGACTTGGACGGATTCTTGTCAGTGACTGTGACTTTGATCTTCAGCTTTGATTTGGCCTTTGCGGCACGAGTAAGCTGCTTGTAGACAGAGGGGTTGTTGCTATCGAGCTTGATATATGACGCGGAGCTGTCGGAGTAGCGCTCGAAGACAGTGCTCTGGCTTGATGGAATGTTGAGTAAAGAACGAAGCTGAAGATATAGGTTTTAGCAGGTTCCTGAGTAAGCTGAAGTGCTTGTGTATTGATGAAGATGACACAAAAAGCTACTGAAGACGAGGCTCCAGCAGTCGTGTGTTACATACCTTGTTCGGCAACGTCTCCGCTCCAAGATCCCTCAAAGGAAGATTGAATCGACGGTTCTCGTCCTTGTTGGCGAAAACGATCTTGATTTGGATAGGCATGTCAGAAGACGATGCTTGGTTAGAAGAGGCCATAATTATTGATCTAAGGCACCTCTTCGAGTGGATGACGGAGATGGCGTTCTCAAGCGGCCAAGGTCCAACTGCTTCTCAAAGAGTGAGCTTATAAAGCTTTTCAGCTCTCTAAGAATAAGTACCTAGATGTAAGTGTGATATTGTTGAAGGATCGGTGTTGTGGGGAAGGTGTAGGGGAAAGAGGTAAGAAGTTGTATGAGAGGTGGGGGAAGACGACGAAGGTCGTAGCCTATAAGGCTGACTATTCATGCGCTAGCAGATATTCTCGACGACTCACTTCACTTGATATGCTTACATTCCGTTACTTTGGCTACATATGAGGCTTTTGACACTACATTTTACAATGTTACCAGCTGATTAAGAACGTAAATCGAATCTTCCAGAATGTTTCAGAGGCTACCCTTTACTCGAACGCAAATGCAAGGGATAGAGTAAAACGAAAAGACAAGCTTAATTCTTGTTATGATAAGCCAAGTCAAGTATGTATCATACATTGAGATGTAGCGCCAGTTCCTTGTAACCGAGACACCAGACATCGAGTGCATGTAAGCTTTCGGCAGCTTACACCGTCCGTCTCTATCGAAGACCGTAATGAAATGTGTTTAGACACTAACAGAGAACCCAACGGGGGTAAAATTGAATCTATCAAGTACTCCAAGGGACCATTACAAAGTGGTTATTGGATTTCCGCACGCTCGCAATGCAGAAATAGCGCTAAATAACTAGGACAAAAAGACACGAGGTTGCCACCTGGACGTAATGAGCTACCTTCATTGTGGAGGGTAGTAAGCTCCTGGTGGTGGATAGTAGATGGGAGGGGTCATCATGCCACCCATACCAACGACTGGTGGTGGCATAGGATAGCTAGCCTGGGGGAATGATGGAGTGTTCTCTGCCAGCTGTGACGGATCGTAGTAGTACACCATACCATTACTTTCATGTGCAACCATGCCAGCTTGTGTCGTCGATTCTGTGTGTTGCTGTGGTGGAGGTGCCATGGGCATTGGATACTGATATGGCTGACCAGGCACGAAGGCTGGCGCAGCTGCAGATGGTGCACCTGTCGTCGGATCTGGTGGTGGGTAATAGTACACAGGTGGAGGGAACTGTTGCGGATAGAACCCTCCTGGGTGCTGAAAGGGATATGGCTGGAACGGCTGGGCGTGGACGGCTCTTTCGGGTATCTGAGGTAGGGGTGTCCCGCCAGAAGCTTGACTTGGATGAGATGGCTGTCGAGAATGTGGATATTCTGAGGGATACGCTTGGCCGGTAATCTGCGAAGGCACTTGCTGATGGAAAGGTAGCTGATGTTGTTGCTGTGGTGGGTTGAACTCCAGAGTAGCGGGAGAATCTATGTCTGCCACTTGCAGTGTCCTTTCTGGCTTTGGGTGGTGCATCGGTAGTGCCGTTGGTCGATTTTCCCGGTATGTTGGCTTCTGCGGCAAAGGATATGCTGATGATTGGGGAAGATTGACTGTAGGAGCCATAGTCTGATCGATAGAGAACTGTTGGTTTGATGCTTGTAACGCTGCAGGCGGCAACCGTACGACAGGTGCCATGCGTTGAGCAACAGGTGCTGTAGGTGAGACTCCGTCGGCAGAGACCTCTCGAGCAAGTGATGAGCGCCTACTCAGAGCCACGCTTGGCGAGTATGCACTACCAGCATAGGCACTGGTACGCCTACTAGCAGGGCCACCGAAAGCACTGTATCCCCCACCGAAGCTACCCCTTCCGCGTAGCCTGCCAAACCCTTGTTGATTGGGTCGCAGAGCCCTAGGTATGAATATGAATGATCTGTCCATCGATGGGAAAATGTATCGTATCGGCATCTCCGGCAAGGATATCCGTACAGGCTTATCCCGTCGAAGAGGCGGGCGATGATGTGGTAGACGTGTATGTTGATTGACAGGCACTGCGGAAAAGACTATTGGATCTGCCATGCCTCCAAGGAAAACTCTTATCTGAACATTTCCAATTCTAGTCGTTTTATTGAATGATCGATTCGGAGGCTGAGACTTGGCGGAAGAGGCGAGTTGATTCTGTTGCTCTTGCGCTTTCGGACCGGAAGGCGGTGCTTGTGAAGGTACTGCTGGTGTTTCAGGCTGTGCGACGGTTTCGTGGAGGTCGTGTGCCCACGGAGCGTCCGCAGGTCCTAGTGGCTGCTGGCGACTGTCTAACAATTAGCCATGTTTATCTCCTACGATTGTAGACTTTTTAGGCATACGTAGAAGGTGGGAACGGTCTCCCTAAACCTCTTCCCCTACCCCTTCCAAAAGGTATGAATCCATTTTGACCCGGCGCAGCGGAACGATGGTCATGCATAAAAAATCCTCCACGATTGGGCACGAAAGCTGGATCCGCATCCCTCTTCTTCTTGTATTCTTCGTGTTCCCTTCGTCTTCGCTCTGCAATGTTTTCCGATGAAGTTGCTCCGCTATGGTCCTGTGGTGTAACCTCTTGCAGCTGCTGCACGTCTGGCTGTGCTCCAAGATCTTCGAAATCTACGCCTGCGTCCTCCACTTCTCCAGAGATCTTGAGTCCGTTCATCATGGTTTCCGTATCGCACATCGTAGCGGGAAGCGAAGGCTTGCCTTTGGTGTCTGTTGGTGCTGGATTTGAAGATCTATTCGTGTGTCCATTTGCCACAGCTTGTGGAGTTGGGGCTCCCGCTATAGGTGACCCAGACTCGTCTCCATCGCTTGCCTCTGCATCCGCATCATCATCTGCATCGCTGATAACGGATCCTTCGCTCAGTGAGTCCTCCTCAGCGCCGGCTGCCACGGAACCTTCTTCTTCGCCATCGTCCTCCACTCTCCGTCTACTCTTTATTAGTTGTCTTTGGCGTCGAGGAGCCCCCATTGTAATTTATCCAAGCCCCAACGCCTACACAAAGGACGAAGTCGATATCAGCAAGGCGTAGAAACAAGCAGTAAGGACAGTGGCGCTAGATCAGGCACGGAAGCCGAAGGGGGAGTAGTCCGGATCAGCGCAGAAAATTGATACTGAAGTAAGTATGACATCCGGACTTGCTTAGATGACCAGCATCAGGTCTTATCGAACATTGAATGGATTTCGGAGAAGCAGTCAAGTTTGTCAGAACTGATGACGATAGACACAAAAAAAAGAACCAGACTTTTAGAGTAATCCCTCGGCGGGTCGGGAAGGCTGAGTGAATGAGCTAAAATCCTTGGCATCAAATTCCATCTTCCTTCACCACTCGTCCCAAGTGGAGGGCCAGCTTCTCATACTTTGGAGAATACTCTTCCTAGGTTCGCTGGTACATCACATCATTCAGTTCCTGTTGTAAGATACGGCACAGTCGAGCATCTAGGTCATCAAGATGTTTGCTTGTGACGACGAAAAGTGGAGAATTATCTAATTACACAATAGTAATGCACGCTACAAATGAAGGCTAATTGATCGGTATTACAAGAATGGAGTATTACTAATATATCACCGCATCGCTGGTATGTTACTGCCCATACCCTGCAGTCGGCTGGCAAGCTGGGGGTACTTTTCTTGGACTTCGAGCTGCGTCCTCGTCGCTTCTGCGTATGATAATGCGTTCACAATTTCCCCCTCTGTCCTCGAAAGCTCGGCAGCCCTTTCAAAATATTTCAGAGCTTCTGTAACTTTACCTTGCTGTAAAAGTAACTGCGCCATTGTTGCTACTGCGATGTCGCACTCTGGATCGACTAAAATGATGTTAGCTTGGGCTGGCTGGTGGAAATAACTGAGACAAACTTATGAGTGCTTTTTCGCACAACTTCTCAGCTTCTTGGAAGTCTTGCTTCCACTGGAAGAGTGCAAGTGCTTTGTTGATCAATGGCAGCACATTCATGCCAAGGGGCTTCGTCTGCTTCTCCATTTCGACAGCGGTGTCGAATTTTTCCACGGCTTCTTGATACTTCTGCTGGTCCAAGAGAAGTTCTCCATAGTAGTTGTAGACGTCTGGTACCTTTTCAAAATTCTTGATACACCGCCTGAAAGTTGCCATGGAGGACGCTATTGAACCCATTTTGTATTGTGTCACGCCTAGCTGGATATGAGAGAAGATGAAGTCCTTGTCGAGGTCGATCGATTTCTGGTAGTCTTTGGCTGCGTCGGCAAACTCGCTAAGAATGAAGTGGAGCTGAGCTCTGTGGTAGTAGATGTCGGGATCTTCCTTTTGCTGCTCCATTGCTTGCTCAAAGTCGCTAGCCGCTGCTTCTCGATTGCCTGTCTCGTTTAGTAAAGCCGCTTGCAGGGAACAGTAGGAGCCTACCAAGTTCGAGGTGCATGCTGGCTCGCTTAATGTAGCTTTGGGTCAAGGTTGGTTGAAGTTCAACGCTCCGCGTCAAATCTTGTAATGCATCTGTGTTCTCGCCTCGAAGGTATCTGAATGTACCGCGCATGTTGTATGCAAAGGCTTCATGATCGCCAAGCTCGCCGAGCTCAAGCGCAGAGTCAAAGGCCGCAGCTGCAGCCTCGTAGCTTTCTCCGGTTTTCTTCTCCATAGCTTGTAGGCCTGCTCTTAATCTGCCCTTGCCACTCTCGTCATTCAGCTCTGCAGTCTCCTCCAGGCCTTGAGGTGGTGGCTTTGGTCTGAAGCTCTGAAGATAATTTGTCACAAACGTTGGGCTTGGCAACTTCTTCTCCTTTCCTTCGAGGATCTTCTGGCCCTTCGCTTCAGCCACTTTCTTCAGCAGTCTTTCCACACTCTGGGCACTTTGCTCGTTCTTGAACCCGTCTATGATGCAACTCGCGGTGTAGTCTAGTAGAGCTTCTGGGTACTTCTTGAGGTGCTCATATGCATTTGCCCTCCGGTTAAGCGCCTTCACATACTCATTGTCCAAATTGATCGCTGCGGTGGTATCTTCTATCACCTTCTCCCATTCACCCATAGCATTGTAGCAAGCCGCTCTGTTCGAGTAGAAAATCGGATCCGGTTTGCAAAGAACAGCTTTACCATATAACTCAATCGCGTCGTTATAGCTTTTGTCACCGTATGCTTTGTTACCAGCGACCTTCAATTTGGTTGCATACTCTTTGCGTTCCTGAAGAGAATTAGCCAGAAAAAAAAAGCATGGCTTGCTCAGCTTTGCTTACCTGCTCCGAGAGTGACTCGACAGTGGATTCATCAATTCGAGGTATGCCTTCTAATGGATCGTCTTCAACTTTCGGTGCTTTTGGCTGTGCTGGTAGAACATGAGCATCATTCGGACCAAATTGCCCGACTCACTGCTTACCCTGCTCTTTGGACTGCTCGGGCGCTGTTTCAGCCTCTGATTGCGTCTTTTCTCTTTCTTTCTCTTGCTTTGCTTTCCGCCTCTCCTTTTTACTTAATCTCTTTTTTTCATCTGCTGCGGCATCTCTCGACCCTTTTCTCGAGTCTGAGAAATAGTACGCCACTCCCGCGCCTGAAATCACTACTGCAACACCTGCAATCGTATATACCACAGCTTTATTCTCTGCTGCCCATGTCGATATCCTATCCCACAATGGTAATGATGATGCGTCCGAGGAGAGGGAGGATGTGCTGAGATTAGTGTTGGGCGCAGGTATTGATACAGGCTCGGCGGACATATTGTAGGGTTGATCTGGAGGTCGGCGACAATAGCAACGCCTAGAAAAAATACAAAAGTATTACGCAGCAGCGATCTTTAAATTGAACGGCGTAGGCCACGCCGTGTATTATTTTAAGCTAGAGAAAAGCAGTCGATGTTTTGGCGCGCGCAGCGGAGAGTGCCAAGCATTTAGGGGCCTTGACTAGTTCTAGAACTACGTCAACGTAATTCGTTCGACTTTGTTCTGCCAAACAACAGGCTTTATTGATCCTCTACCTCAAGTTATCGTCAATTGCTTCTTCAAGAGCCCGTGAAACTTGGTGACCAAAATAGGGAGTATAATTACCTGTTTCTCTGTTCTCGGGCAAGCCATCCCTTTTCGCCTAATCTTTTCGTTGCCAATTCGGAAACAGCATACCGGTATCCGCAACTACTTGTCATGATCGGCCTCGAGAAGGGCTTTCCACGTGATCCCTTCCTTTCACTTACTTTCATCATGTGACAAGGCCCAAAGTACCTAAATTACCGTTGAGGCTATACATGGCAAGTACCACAATAGCCGACTTCAAGATCACAACGTCGATACGCAGTGACAGTATTTTGAGGCAGTTCAAGAAACCAGTTTCGGATGATGAGGACTCCTATTCGTGCCAATTTTACATGCTCAAAAGGCATCAGGACCGCCTACTTGATGCAGTACACGCCTTTAGATGGCCACAGACCCTCGAGATTGAAATTGTAAGCCTCCGAAAGCACCTACATGCTCATATGGCCTCTACATATGGTGACTCTACCTACGGAACCCCTTTAAAAGTGAGGTTGACTCTCTCGTCTACGGGAGATATAGACATCACCTCCGTACCCGTTCCAATCCTGGGCCACATTTCCCTCTTTCCCCCTTCTCTCTCAGACCTGGTTGAGCATCCACACGCAGGCGTACCACCCAGCATTCGTATCTTCCTTTCCCCAGTCTCGACCACGCCCGATCAATTCACAGTTTATAAAACTACTCAGCGTACAATATATGACAACGTTCGCTCGTTTTTACCACCACATTCATCATCGTCTCCAGTTGAGACCGTACCGGCAGAGATCCTGCTTGTCAATTATGCCGGTGAGATCATGGAAGGAAGCATCACGACCCCTTACTTCCTCCGTGATGGAAAATGGGTCACGCCTGCTGCAAGCTGTGGAGGCAATTTAGGCACCACGCGTAGATTCGCGCTAGAGACAGGCCTTTGCGAGGAGGGCGTCATCATGAAGGTGACTGTGAGTGTTGGTGAAACATTGGTACTAAGCAACGGCGCTAGAGGATTTGGCTGGGGAACTGTCGAGAGTCTTCCTATACAAAGGTAACAGCTTATGCTATGTGTGGCTAGCAGAGCGAAGGCGGATGGGGATAACATCAGCGCTTGGCTAAATACACGGCATCCGCGGCACCATAAGTAGTTCGATTGCTCGCGTGCAGCATCGGAGATACTTGATTATGGTAAATGTTTAAGTCCTCGCTTTTGTAAATACTCGATCCCACTGCCGTCATTGACTTAGCTGGAATTTGGCTTCGTGAAGCTCAATTCAGGTTATATCTTTGATGCTCTACTGGGGCTCTCTGGTAAGGATTGATCAAGGCTTTCAATCAAGAATCGATGCACCTCTTTCACCATGCTCGGACTCATCTCGTGACCAATGCCGTCAAAGACAATGTCCTCGATGATAAACTCACCTTTATGAAACCATCCACCCGTAGCAGCAGAACCTTTGAGCCAACGCAAGAATGGTTCTCCACAACTGTAAGGTACCAGTCTATCAGCTCCCCCAGCCATGTTGAGCAGCCTCTTTCCCTTGAATGAACTCTCCATCAGAGGTAATAGTCTTCTTTTCTCTGCTTCAGTGGGTTCTCTATCGTACACACTCTCATCCCTGTCCCTGGCTCCCAACAACATTGCAGCTGGATCATACTTCTCTAGCGCCTCGATCAGACCATTTGGAAAGTCCTCCGAGCCCAAGAAGTCTGCGCCAGACGGCGTACTCCTTGTCCATGTCTCTAATTTCGAAAGGCGTGCCCGATCTGACATTAGAATGACATAGTCTGGGCATCCGATGATGACTATTGCAGTAGTGATTCGTAAGTCTTGCATCAAGCACTGCCATGCTGCATGGCCCCCTAGACTCACGCCCAGCACAAAATTGTTCACTAACGAATGATTTGAAGTTGGGAAAATGTAAGATGAAATGTACGTAATAAGGTGCGAGGTATCCATAGCTGTTCCATGGTAGCTCGCAAACATATCCTGGGCGTGTCTCCGATTCCCTGCCTTCCATGCTTCGTTTGCTATAGGATCTATCTCTCGAGTACCGTGGTTTCTTTGGTCGAAAGACACAGCTATGAGACCAGTAGCCTTGTCGCTCTTCTGGCCATTTCTCAGTCTCCTGTTCCATTCATCAATGGTAGAAAAGGCAACCGGCTCCATGCATTCTTGAGTTTGTAGCCTTGGGTGAAGTAGCCATAGACAAGCTACGTTATGGATGTCTGCTTGTAGCTCCTTCAGACCAAAGACTGTAACGAGTAGACCGCCAATGCAATGTGTCTCCTTTGACACCGGAAGTGGTGGCTTTGGATAAGTATTCTCCATTGGATTTGGAGTCCCCATAACCTAGTCTCAGGCGCCAGTGTCCCAAATGGCTAAGGTAGGTAATCTTCATTGATGTCCAATGGGTGTTACCACAAATCAGCTTGAAGCTTGGCACATGTCGTCTTACGTCATTGGGAGACGGGTACTGAGTCAGCACGGTCAAAGGTTATTCCGGATCTGCACATGGATGCACGTAACTGGCACCTCACACTGTTCAAGAGCTTGGAGCTTTCACTTTGTCCATGTCATCATAGCTACCACTCCAGACTTCGTGCTTCCTTTGTTGTACACTATACATTTGGAAGGGGCTCTTGATAACAGGCTTTCCCACCATGTCTTCGAGGAAATTCAACCTCAGAAGTCACGTTCAATCCTTCAGCTAATTGCATTGAAAAGCTCACCACTTCACCCCTTTACAGCTCCTATGTGAGTCATTCTTCGCGAAGAGCTCAACCCCAGACCCTATGAGAAAGCAATACTCAAGGACTAACTCGATCAATTATTGGAGAATTAATAATAAAAATAAACGATGGCGGAGTCAACCATGAACGAAGACGCAACACAAGGGCACGAAGGCCATAATCAGCAAAGTAATGAACGGAGGATGGATTCAGCTTCGGAAGTGGAGCTCAATGAACCCACCATAACCGAAGACATCGAGCCCAGCTTAACAGCGGACCAGCCGATATTTTCGTCGTTTGCCTCCAATTCAAGCCTTTCGATGCAAGACGGAACTCGGTACGAAGTCTTGAATCGGCATGCGGTTAAGAAAAGGCGTCTCGCGATATTAGCACCTCCTGTTGAACGCCCCTGGGAATATCGGATTTATGAGGAGCCCCAAGTGGTCGAAATTCTCGAAGAGAACGATGAAGGGGGAACAACTGAATATCTTGTGCAATTAGACGATGGACTGGAAGAAGTGGTAAGCAAATCCTGTACATTCACTTATCGGCAGTGTTGTGCAAGCACAAACACGATTTCGGTGTAATCACGCATCCTCTTTTTGCTTCCCGCGATTTCCTCACCTCACCACCTTACCCCTTTGCTTTCCATCACACATGCCACAGCCGTAGCATGCCTCTTACAACGCATGTTTGTACCTAATGTGTCTCTTCCGCTAGTTATCACTTGACAACGTCCACCAATTCCCGAATGGTACCCTTGCTTTAGCTGGGTACGAGCACCAACGCTCTAGCGGCTCAGTGTCGGAGACTTCACACGAAGAACTGTCCGAACGTCGAGGCAGACGAACAAGATATTCAAGAACCCTAAACATCTCAAGCTTCGTCTCCTCAGACGACGAGCTCGTGAGTAATAATTTCACCAACTCTGTCCGACAGAGTCGTCGCCCTACAAGGGGTCCCAACGCATCGGAAATGACAAAAGTAACACTTCGAGCGCCTTCACGGTCTCATCGCGACAACTCCTCACGATCATCAAGAACTAGAAGTGAAGGGTCGGCGGGTTATGTGGAAAGTGCACGAACACTCAGAAACACTATGAGGAAGCTCGTCAATCACTACGAACCCGAAAACAGAATTCCCTCCGAGAGTGAAGATAGCGACGAGGAAGTGGTACATTCTGGCAAGAGGAAACGAAGATCCAATGGCCGACCCACTCGAGGCAATTTCAAAAACATGAAACGGGGCACGGTTTCCTCCGATGAGGACCAAGAGGAGGGGGTCAGAAGGTCCGGCCGAAACGTGGCTCGAAAAAACATGCGAGAAGTTGGTGAAGAATACATTCCTGAAAAGACTACTGCTTCAGCCGTGGGTACTGTCAAATACACCGGTGCCAGAGAGTCTTTCCAGACCCTTGCAGATGATGATCATTTTCGACTTCGTCATTGTCAAACGTGCGACGCTTGTGGTGAAGCTGATGACAGTTCAACAAAGGGCCATTTGGTATACTGTCAAGGCTGTACGCTATCGTACCATCATAAGTGCCTCGGCCCTCGAAACTCGCGTGAGCATCTTGTAACAAAGGTTGGAGAAGGAGATTTCGTCCTTCAGTGTCGACGATGCATAGGTCTCTCTGCGCAGAAGGATCCTCTGTCTCCGAATCAACGTATCTGTTTTGCATGTCACGAGCCTGGCGACTCAACCGCAGCCTTCCGCGATCGCAAGACTACGAAAGAAGAGCAGAAAGATCGAGAAGACAATGGTGGTGAAGACCCCGTTACCGATGTCTTACCAGACCTCGTCAATAATCACTTCAACGTCCTCTTTCGTTGCCTATCGTGTTACCGATCTTGCCACATGCACCACTTACCTCCAAAGAGCGAATCCACATCATCTGAGGCGTTCACAGACGAGGAATTAGCAGCTCGAGGTTTCAGCGAGTATCATACTAGTTGGGTATGTCAGGACTGTTCTAAAGCACCTGCCGATGTCGAATCGTTAGTGGCATGGCGGCCACTGAACGTGGACCACTACGAGCCTGGACTCACAACGGATCAAATTTCCGAAGACTCAAAGGAGTATCTTGTTAAGTGGAAGAAGATGTCATACCACAGTGTCCAATGGATGCCAGGTGCTTGGGTCTGGGGTGTTACTTTACCGCCTATGAGGAAAGCCTTCGCGAGACGGGAAAACAGCAACAACTTGCCAAAGATGACCACAGCAGAGGCAGTGCCCGAAGATTACCTCCGTGTTGATATTGTCCTTGATGCTGAATACACGAGTATTGTAAAATTACAAACGGAGCATATCGCAAAAGCTCGCGTCACTGAGGTCACCAAGGCGTTAGTCAAATTCAAAGGCTTAGGCTATGAGGACGTGGTATGGATGAAACCTCCAAGCCAGCAGGATATTGAGCGCTGGGCAGACTTCAAGTTCGCGTATGAAGACTGGGTGGTGGGTGCTTATATCCGTGAACCTGGGCAGAAAGATCTCAAAGCGAATCTTGCTAAGGTGCGCAACGAAGATTTCGGGTCCAGCCTTGAGATTAAGTCTCAGCCCGACAATTTGGTCGGAGGCAAATTGATGTCCTACCAGCTAGAAGGTCTGAATTGGCTCTACTACCAATGGTTCAAGCAGCAGAACGCGATTCTGGCGGATGAGATGGGCCTGGGAAAGACGATTCAAGTGATTGGATTCCTCGCAACTCTCAAAGAAACGCACGGGTGTTGGCCTTTCCTTGTTGTGGTCCCTAATTCAACCTGCCCCAATTGGAGGCGCGAAATCAAGCGATGGGCTCCCTCTCTACGGGTTGTGACATATTACGGTCTCGCGGAGGCAAGAAAGCTGGCGGCTAAGTATGAGCTCTTCGCCGAGGGCAAAAAGACTCTGGGATGCCATGTGGTCGTCACATCATATGATGCTGCATCAGACCCAGAATTCCGACAAGTCTTTCGTGGCGTACACTGGGCTGGCCTCGTTGTAGACGAAGGGCAGCGTCTAAAAAATGACAAGGGCTTGCTCTATGGCGCGTTGAACGCGCTGAAGCCGCCGTTCAAGCTTCTAATGACAGGTAAGTCATTCAACTCTTTGGTCAGAATGCCATGTACTTATCACTTCCAGGCACTCCTCTGCAAAACAACGCAAGAGAATTGTTTAATCTTCTCCAATTCCTCGATAGTTCAATCAACGCCCAGCAAATGGAAGAACAATACGTCGATCTGACCAAGGAAAATGTAGCTGAACTACATGATAAGTTACGACAATGCTTCCTACGCCGTACGAAGGCTGAAGTCCTCACGATGCTTCCCCCAATGGCGCAAATCATCCTACCAGTCTCCGTATCTGTGTTACAGAAACAACTTTACAAGTCTATCCTAGCAAAGAATCCTGAACTCCTCAAATCGATCATGACTTCCACGAAGAAGTCTACGGGTAAAGACGAAAAGGCAAACCTGAATAACATCCTTATGCAGCTCCGGAAATGTCTCTGTCATCCATTCGTCTACAGCAAGAATATTGAAGTCAGAAACGACAATGCTGCGAGCTCACATCGTAATCTTGTTGACGCCTCCTCGAAGTTGCAGTTGCTGGAGATCATGCTACCGAAGCTGCAGGAACGTGGTCATCGAGTCTTGATCTTCAGTCAATTCCTAGACATGCTTGATATCATTGAAGACTTCCTGGATGGCCTCGGCCTGTTTCACGAGCGCCTGGACGGGACTACAGGCTCGCTTCAGAAACAGAAAAAGATTGATGCATTCAATGCTGACGGCTCACAATTGTTTGCTTTCCTGCTCTCCACCCGGGCCGGAGGTGTTGGTATCAACCTCGCCACTGCTGACACAGTTATCATCTTGGATCCTGACTTCAATCCGCACCAGGATATTCAGGCATTATCACGAGCTCACAGGATAGGGCAGAAGAAGAAGGTCCTTGTATTTCAATTGTTGACTCGCGCTACAGTTGAGGAAAAGATTCTGCAGGTTGGGAAGAAGAAGATGGCCCTTGACCAAGTTCTTATCGAACAGATGGACAACGATGAGGACGAGCCCAAGGACATAGCTTCAATCCTGCGATACGGGGCAGAAGCAATATTCAAGGACGAAGATCCACAAGAGATCAAGTACGACTCTGCTTCTGTCGATCGGCTTCTTGATCGAAGCCAGATCGAAAATACCCAGGAAGGCACAGACAAGTCAGCAGAGTCACAGTTTAGCTTCGCCAAAGTGTGGGTAAATGACAAAGCAGCCCTTGAAGAAGGGTTAGGAGACACATCAGAGCAAGTATCGGACCCTTCTGTCTGGGAAAAAATTCTGGAGGATCGCAGGAAAGCCGCAGCTAAGGAGGCCGCCGCCAAAGAAGAGGCCCTTGGCCGAGGCCGACGTCGTCGTCAAGTGAGTTTTGAACTTCTGTTCCCATACACCTCGACTAACAGATTGTAGGCTGTGGACTACTCCACACAGGATGGCCATGTCCTTGATTCGCCCCCTACTGGGCGTGCGAAGTCCCGCGGGAAGCCCTCGAGAAATGCAGAAAGCGATGACACAGACTTTCAGGAAGAAAGTGAAGAAGAGGAAGGTCTCACTGCTGAAGAAGACGCCGAGGTCTCTGTACACGAAATCGAGGCTCCTCCAACGTCTCAACGATCTCGCGGTCTACTTGCGTCTCAGAATTCTCCTGTCGATTTCAAAGGTGTGTTGAAGCTAATTGTTCAACGAAATGTTATCATCACTGACATGCATCAGGCAATCAAGCCATTTTCCAGCGTGCCAAAGTTCCAGTCCTCCCTCCAGCTCCACAAACGAAGTCGGCAACGAACGGTAACGACGGAGCCGACGAAGGGCCTCTACCATGTGTTGCATGCAATAACGTACACCCTCAAGGATACTGCCCTCTCAAATTAGCAGGCGTCGAATTTTGCCCTCTTTGTGGACTCGCACACCTTGGCTACGCTAGGACGTGCCCTCACCTCAATTCGGTTACCCAGCTCCGATTCATGCTAGATGCGCTGAAGCGTAGTCCTGAGGCAAAGGAGCTTACGGATCTGGCCAAGAAGAAAATAACTGGTATTATTGGTGATTTGAACCAGAGAAAGAGGAAAAAGAAAGACGTGCTTGCGAGGCATGAGGCGGAGTTAAGAGCCATTGAAGAGGGCCAGCTAGCAGAACCACCTATGCCCTCGACATCATACTATAACACGAACCATTATCCGTATATGGGTGTCAGTGGCGATAGATCGGGCTTGAACACAGCACAGTACAATACGACCGTACACCATACCTCAAACTTTCAGAATGGCAAGCAGGACGATCGCAATCCTAGGTATTCTCTGTACTAGCCTGCCCAAGAACACTGACATGGACCTCGTCCTTAGCCGTCAGCACGCATCTTTCATACATAAATCAGACTGCCCCATTGTACAAAAACAGCAAATTGCATACCCATGGCCTTCTTGGTCTCCGAAAATACCCAGGGGTCTTGCTACATTGTCATCGTATTCAGGGCATATTCCGAGCCTTTTGGGGCTCCCAGACCTTCTCATTCTTCCTTTTCAATACCCTAGATCGGCGTTCTTCGTGAGCTTGGCTCTATCAAGGGTCACGTTCGCGTAGACTGTGCGCTCACGCGCTATCTTAGCACACAGCTTTAGATAGAACCCCAACCTTGCGTAGCAAAATTTGAATTTTAAACTCGCTCTACATCTGACGTCGAGTTCTGTTCATGATACATCTCAAGCAATATTTACTTCTCGGTCGCTTCCCCTCCAAGTCCGCGAAATTAAGGACTTCTACTTCATTGAGAGACGCGCTCTTCTCAAGAAACAGACCGTATGGGCACTGCTTTCTTTGTGTCGGCTGATCTAAAATATGTGGTACTTTCGCCGCCCTCAGATAACAAAAACAAAACAGACTCGTAGGTGAAGACACACTGCGCATACCGCCCTTTTACGCTATTGGCAATGTACCAAGACTTGCTTTCAAGTCTTTCATTTGCTGACACTCTTATTTCACGCAAGTCTTCCTTCAAATCCCTGAAATTAGTCATGATCATTTCATAGCACAGTCTCTCCAACTCCCCACTCTTTACTCCATTCCTTCGTCATCACTTCGCGTCATTAATTCCCACAACCTGTGGCATAAAGCCATGATCTTTCGTACATACATCAGATACACCCCGAACCCGCGACCGGGAAATATCTTCTTGGCTTTGTAAAGAACTTGCAACTTCCAGTGATGATATCTATTGTGTAGCATGCACTACTCGCAATCTTTGTTCCCACGTTACTCGCATTTTCCTGTAGACCATTCTTATATCATGAACGGCTAGGGAAAGTGACCTTTGCTCTCATTTCACAGGCGTCGTCAAGTTATCATTGTTCATATACGCACATATCTTCTAGATGCATTATCAGTAGATTACGGACACAGCCAATATCAACCCCAAGATGCCGTGCGTTCTCGCCAGCCTGGCGGCTGGCTGTCTGCTACGGCCATTGATCTTGCACTTGAGAGCTGCTGTACTGTTGGTGTGCAAATCTTTGACCTGACTACTTCTAGAGTAATTTTCTATCCTTCTTTCGGTACTTTGTAAGCTGCCTCACGACACCCTCCCATTTTCCCTTGCGTTTGTCGTGTCCTACTTACGCTCTGGTCTGAGCCTTAGCCACGAGCGAACTGACGCCCTTGCTTACCTCCTCAAACTATACATCACTAGCTTTACTCTGACCTAAATTAGAATTACGAGGGGCATTGCTCTCCTTTTGGCAGCAGTAATTCTACAAAATTGTGCTTAAGCCTTACAGCCATTCCCTCCAGCGCTCACGGATATCGCATGTACCCTATGGCCACCCAGCACACAGGCTTGACAAAAGCATGAATACATTTAGCATAAGGCTCTCCCGCAGATACGCTCTTCATACTCGATCAAGCTGACTGAATGAGTATCGCTCACAATGTCAATGCCATAGTGCACTCGAAATCAATGGCATGCAATATCTTGTCTCGGGTTGGGCATTTGGAACATCTGCAGTAACTACGAGCCATGTAGGTTGAAGGAGTGTAGGAAGACGTAAAATTTTGAGCTTTGTCCTAAGTCATGTTTTGGATCATGAAGAGGGTCCCGTTGGTGATGAGGATGAAGTCGAATGCACCGTGGCCTATGATCGGTTTAATGGAGATGCTCGATGACGCTAGAAAGCATTGAGAGTCCACTTAGTGCCGGAATGGTTGTGGTAGGAAAGGAATGGTTGAAGCAGGGTGCCATTGAATATCAAATGACGAGTTGTCGTTTCTTCGTCACGCATTCAGTATTACTCACATTCTTTAAATGTTCTAAGCACCGTTAATGCAGACAGCTCTCTCGAAATACCCAGACTGAGCTTGCAGGGGTAGTTTCGTACTCATGTGGTATTTGGAACATCTCGCTGTTTTATGTACAGGTGTAGCATCTTCAATGATCAGCAACAGGGGTATATCCAGGAAAAGAGTGCCTTCAACGCTCCAATGACTAGCAAAAACTCCAATTCGGTCATGAATCAAGCCGTGCAACATTCAGAAATGAAAGCGTCAAATTGTGGAAACCTTAGTGATGCCATTACTCCCATTCAAAACTCCTTGGCGTTGTAGTTGAAGTTATCGTCAAATTGTGGAAAGAATGATGTCAAATACGGAGAAGCTGGGGACGTTGAGTAGGGTGAGGATGAATACAATGACTCAGTATAATCCGATGAACTATGCGAAGCATACTCCTCAGCCGGGTAGGAATTAGGTGAGGGTAGGAAAGGAGGAGAAACATCGTAACGCGGGTCACCTATGGAGAATGGGTCGCCTGGTAGCTCGAAGCCATTGATATCGTGAGCTGGGGATATCTTGTCTAATATGTCTTTCTCCAATCGATGAGTGCACTATCTTTCAATCAGTCCAAGAGAAGTTAGTTGGTCTGCGAAGGACTTACCTTGACTTTCTTCTCCCGGCAGCTCTCACAAGCGCCGACCCTTCTCACAGCATTGGCATGTTGCCTGCCTTCTTCGGTCAATACTCTCGTTGAGTGTGATCTTGCTCTGCCCTTCTTTTCCGGTCCCTGAGAGCCTGGAATGTCAAGGGTTTCCCCATGCGGTTTTTCTGCCTGATCATGCACCTTCCGCCTTCTACCGCGTAGAGCTGGAGAGGGCGGAGCGCTTCGTGTGGATCCGCGAGGATCAGAGACTCCCAGATTTCCCTCAGGCGAGATGGTGATTGTAGGAGGAATAAGTAATGATAGCTCTGAAGCTTGAGATCGTGAGGGTGGTGTCACTTTTAGGCGTTGTTGCCGCGGAGTGTTATTCTGAACTGGTTCCACAATTGTAGGTCTGGGTTGAGGGCAGTGCTGATTTTGTGGAAGGGAGTTATGGCTGTCCGGTCGAGGCAATGAAACTGTCGAGATTGTTTGATCATGGCAGATGGATGCACCACTCGATGGGAACTGAGTTCCTATCCCGTGGCTGGCCGTAATCGAGCCGTTGAAGAACCCCAATCCAGGTTCAGAGTCTGCTATGTAGCTTGGATTATCTCTGTGACCCTGATACGGCGTATATGTTGGCCATTGCATCGCAATCTGACGATTGTTGGGAACTAGAGTATTATACGAGGACAAACGCGTTGGGGTTGCTGCGTGTTGGGCCAACACAGGCATCGAATCAAAGGCACTCGAGGTATCCCACGTCCGTAGGCAAGACAAACTATCCTGGCGGCATGAGAAATCGTTGGCATCGTCGAGTCTGTTCTGTGGGTGCCGAGGAATCATGAGTGAGGTAGGTACGGTCAAATTGTGTTGACTCCCAGAAAGGTGGTTAGTCTGGCTAGGAGTATGTGAGAGTTGCTCTGCAGGAAGGCGAAGATAGTTGATACCACCCGAAGTGTTGGACAAATTCTGCTGGGCTATCAATTGAGAGAATCCGTCCGTTTTCTGTTCATGAGAACCCATTCTAGCCGGACTGGTTTCACGCCTCGCAAGAGGCATCTTAGACCAAGGTTAGATTAAAGAATTACGGATTCCAGCGGCACTCTAGCAGAGGTTGAAGGTCAACTTGATCTTGCAAGCAAAGGTAAAATTTGGGCGGGCTAGGTGCGATATTGTGCTGCAGGCCTAGGACGAACGAGTCTCCTCTGTTGAGTCGGCGTTTTCGGGATAGCGTGAGGCTGAAGAGGCTAGATTCGAGGAGAGTTACAACCTAAGAGTGGAGATGCAGAGCTTGAATAATGAATGCTCTTCTGTCAACACCGTACTCAAAGTCAAGTCCAATATCCTTGTGCTCCTATCATCGATTGCTGCCCAATGGATCCAAATCCTGTAGTAGCCTATAAGCTTCACGCCATTCTAAGTGTTCTGCATCTATCATCAGCAGAGACTTACTTTGGACTAAGACCATGAGAATATGCTTCCGCTGATGCTGCAGCGTAGAGACGAAGGTTTCACAGCCCGTTCGAGGCTTTTCCTGTTCGTGCTTCTCGAATGATACAGAAGGAGAAGCGTTGTTTCACACAACCGCTTAGATCTTGGATAGATAAGATATCACAGATGCATTGATTAATTGATTTGAAACACACCCTCCAAGTTCTGCAAGTTCAAGGTGTGGATAAGAAGATGCGTTCGCTGGAGAACGTGGAGGGGGCAGGGTTTGATGATAGAATTTGATGCCTAAATATTTGGGCCGTGCAAGTGAGATAACGGGTTTCCCCTGGAAGTAAAAATGCGGACATGATAGAGATAGGGCGTGATCTCAATATATGTGCGTTCGTTGAAGCATAGAATGAGTGGAGTAAAGGGTTCCTCACCGGGAGGCTGGGCAGGATCTTAGTGCGCGAACTACTGAGGTACACCTGTTCCAAGCAAAAGAAGGCGTGAGGAAAATCGAGGACCCTTGAACTTTTCAAAAATGAGCGAGATCCTATCAAATCCGTTGACGAGTAATAAACAGAAATGATGACTTGTCTCAAGGATACTTCTTTGGAAGGAAGAGTCTTCTTGCGGTAGTGACCTACGCCGACGGGAAGATGGTCTCGTCTGCTCAGCTTTCATCTCGACGTGTGTGAAAACATTTTTTCTACGATACTGATCTTGAAGAGGTATCTGGTGTCACAAATGCCCAAGGCTTGATGCATTGTACTCTCTGGCCTTTGACCGACTGACAATGCGCGAACGTGTTTGCTATATTGATGGGCGATCGCTATTCAGGCACAGCCCCCCTCCCCTCACCGAGTCACAACGAACAAGGAAATGCCTGATGTAAGCAATGGGTGAGGCTCTTAGCATCATCTATTGTATTCTTTTCAGAGCGATAGACCATCCGAACGCTGCATGTACCGCATGAAAGAGAGTGTGATGAAGGTGCGTTGCATTGCCCTCTTGCTAAAGTGAAGATACGCTTAGCGGTGGTCCTCGCTAAGGACCTAACTAGGGGCGCCCTGGCGCTCTTAGAAGCAATTTTAGCCTATGTTCCCTTCGTTCCGGGTACTGGCTCGGGACGTCCGAGCTTAATTTTGGGAGGGCTCGGAGGGGTCTCCACGCGAACTTTGGCTGGCTCGGCTGGGCAACAACGCAACATACATTCGGCTGAAGCCAGAGCGAAATACAGTGGTAAATAAATCAGGCTTGGTATAGACGGGCGTCTTGCCTCGGTGGAAGAAGAAACGAGCTAGCTGGCTCGATGTCGATCATGAAGAAATAAATGGCGTGTTCACCGAAGGCTGAAGGCTGTGCAAGAAGAGTATGTGAAGCGTGAAAGTGGATACAGAAAAGGTGAGTTGGTCAAATAGCAGCTTCTCCCGTGGTCTCACGGACTCGGATTGGTCGTGTGGGTTGAGGCATTGCTCCTCCTCTACCATATATGGTCAAAGTCCTGACGAACAAGACGTCTACCGTACGTCACAACCTCGTCGTCAGCAGAAATGTTCTTGCATCGTCTTAATTCTCATATGTATCCAGATCCAGGTATCGCAATTCCCGTCTCCAAAATCCAACGGCTGATGCCCAAAATGAATCGTACCTGGCCATGAAAATCCTTGGCCTGCCAACAGAGGTCAGAACAATCATGGGGAGTATGACCTCTGTCATATGCTTGCCATCGAAAATTTTCCGTCTCGTTCATTATGTCGAGTATGGACTGATCGCAGATTGACTCCTGCAGCGGTTTATGTTAATGTCAACTATGAAAACCTTTTGCCGAAGCTCGTCAATTCATGACCGGGGGTATAAGACCTGAGCGTTGCACCAATTCATGTCGCTATCAGGCCTAAATGCTTCTCGCCGAAGCTCGTCAACCTCATGACTGGGGGTATAAGACCCGAGCGTTGCTGCCAAAAGTGCTTCGTTGAAGCAAAGCTCGCCGCATCAAATAGGTGCCTCTTAACATGATTATAAATGCTCTATGTGGTAATTGAGGACCTTAGTTACCATCCAAAATGGCTTGAGTACTGCAGTTGTCTTCATTTGTATGCTTGCGAGTTGAGTGTCTCTAGCAGCGATGATGCTTTGATTAGTGCTTTGGACAGTCCAAGAAGCTGTTCGTAGGACTTCCGAGAATAGTTGGCTCAAAGCCTCATCGTCCGATGGTCAGCAGCCAAGCCAAGCCAGCAAGATTGCAGAATAATGATAAAGTACCTTAGATGCAGATCAATTAAGGTCAACGGATCTCAAGTACGTCACGTAAAGAGTGAAGTAAAGTCCTCAGAGGAATTTTGAGCGCGCTTGGCGCTAAATATTACGGAATCGTCACATCTTTCCTCTTTTTTCTATCACCATCTACATCCCATCTACCTCAAGACAATCGACATTACAGGAAACACCACATTGCAAGAGATCTGGAAGGAATACGGGAGCCTCACTGTAAGTATATGTTCGTCCTCGTCAATTGGAGGGACCTCATCGCTCATCTCATTTGATGCCATCGACCATTACTGCTAATTCTTGAGTGCATTCACTCAGACCTAGGCCAACAATACCGAACAAGAACAGCAAGGAAAGGTCGATACCCTCATCTCTCTTCACGCTACCAATAGCGAAGGTGGCACCAATGTAACTCACATGTTGCTGACTCCAGTTACAGAAATACATTGAAGATGTCCTGGAACGATACTGGTAAGTGCAGGAGAAGTAGCCCTCTTCCACATCACCATAATTCGACGTCCATCAAGCCCATTTTCCTCATCTAAGGCATTGAAATCAAATGTTTGTATCGTCAGAAGCACTCAGGCTAATCATGGTTTTCTCTCTCCAGCCAACGGCGGTGACGACTGGAATGCTGGAGCAGCTTCTAGCGACAATTGGAACGACGGCGAAGTCAAAGCTGGCACCTGGAACGATGGTGGTGACACTGCTGGCGCTGCTGCCTCTGGTGGAGGTGGTGGCGGAGACTTCGGTGCCGGCAATAATGACAGTGGTGACTTCAAATGTCGTGGGTGAGTATCACTCTAGAGATTCACTCTGCCATCAGCTATTGACAGTCATGATAGCTGCGGCGAGTCTGGCCACAAAGCTCGTGACTGCCCCATCAATCCCAGCGCTGGCAATGACGGCAAGTGCTTCAATTGTGGTGAAGAAGGGTGAGTACCTACCTTGGTTCGGCCATGAGCTATGCTAATACACTGTCAGTCATTCAAAATCAGACTGTACCAACCCTCGTGTGTTTACTGGCACCTGTCGCATCTGTGAGAAGCAAGGTCACCCTGCGGCCGAGTGCCCTGACAAGCCTCCCGTGAAGTGCTTCAATTGCAAGCAAGAAGGTTCGTCAATTCAAGCTGTCATACACATCTTATCTGACAAGCCCAAGGACATCCAACCTCTGAGTGTACTGCGAAGCGTGTTTTTGACACTTCTGATCTCGAAGACATGAGTGCTGAGGACGCCTGGACAGCCCTCCAAAAGGCAGATGTAGAGTGCGACCTTGACGACTTCCGCGTCGTGAGTTCAATTAAGCTTGCAATCCTGTATATTGCTGACATCACTCCCTAGGCATTCAAAACCTATAGTAAGGCCGCACCTGAGGCCACCTATGAGGAGCTCGAGGGTGCTTTCCGCTTGAACAACTTCCGTGTCTATTTGGTTGCCACCGTACGTGATACGTATACCAAGATACCAAAAAAAGCCTCCGTCTAACAAGAAGTCTTACAGGAGAAAGAGTTGCCCAAGACACAGACTTATGTCAATCTTCAAGGCGAACTAGACCAGACCTACCAAGTCGGCTTTTATCTCAGTCCAAAGCCCAAGCGCGAGATTCAAAAGGCAGGCTGGCCTGAATCCTCTGAAGACAACTATGAGCGTCTCAAGAAAGCGGGTCTACCAATGGATCGTGGCATCCCTAAATGTGCTCGCTGCGATGGTAAGACACTCTTGAAGCAAACACTACGCTTTCATTACTGACATTCATCTAGAGCTTGGTCACACTGCTCGCGGCTGCCCTGAAGAGGCTGGAGAGCGTACTGACAGAGTCGAGGTCAAGTGCGTCAATTGTGATGAGGTCGGCCATCGCGCTCGCGATTGCCCAACTCCGAGAGTGGACAAGTTCGCTTGCCGCAACTGCAAGTAAGTGGAGGTGTATTGAAAGTAGAAAGTCGGTTTTCTGACACTATGCAGGCAATCGGGTCATACGGCGGCTGAATGTACGGAGCCACGTTCTGCTGAGGGTGTCGAGTGCCGAAAGTGCAACGAGGGTCTGATTTCCATACTCTCTTTTTTGAGCAGCAACTAATGTTAGCCTAGTGGGTCACTTTTCGAAAGATTGTCCTACTGGGGGAGGCAATGCTTGCCGCAACTGCGGTGAGGAAGGCCACAAGAGCAAAGAGTGTGACAAGCCTCGAAACCCTGCTACCGTAACATGCCGCAACTGCGATGAGGTGGGTCACTTCAGCAAAGACTGTTCGAAGCCAAGAGACTACAGCAAGGTCAAGTGCAGCAACTGCGACGAGAGTAGGACACAACTATGCCTTCCTTCTTTAACTCTATCGCTGACATGTCAATAGTGGGACATACCAAAGTGCGATGCACGAAGCCTAAAAAAGAAGACGATGGAGGCTTTGGCAACAACGGTGGAGGCGGCGGAGACTTTGATGCTCCGGCTGCCGGAGGTGGAGATGACAATTGGGGGCCTGTCGGAGGTGTCTCTGGCGAAGACAGCTGGGGCGCTGCTCCCCCAGCTGTCACGGCAGCAGCTGGTGGGTGGTAGGAGCCATTGATTTCGTGCTCCAATACGGAAATTCTCGCGATTCACAGTCGCAACGATTCGTTGACAGGCGGAACGGACAGTATGAAGCAGGCAATATGTTGCTGACTGAGCTTCATAAACGAGATCATTGACAATGACTTGGCTGTACATTACTAGTCACTCCAGAATCAAAGAGGTCTTTCAAAGAGACTGCTTTGTCCAGAGCTCAAATGTGTGTTCTGTGATTGGTGCGCGAAAACAGAATTTCATCATCAATCAGGGCATTGTTTTCTCCTGCACATGCCCGAAATGCCGCTGTAAGGAGGGGGTCGTGAGAAGTCCTTTTGTCAGCAAGAGATATCTTCAACACCGTAGAAGAATACCCTTGTTGTTCACGACTTCATCCCAAGGAACGTCGTGCAAGCCTTTTATGGTGTTTGAGTAAATTCGTATGACTCATGCAAAACCGTTCTCAAACAGATTCCCGACTCACTGCGCGCATCCTTTGTCCCCCTCCATCTAAGTTACCTACCTATCTGATCGTTAAATTCGAAGGAAATTGCTTATCTAAGATCATGCTAGTTCGCATGGGTAAAGGCTGTGAACCGCTACCACAGTGTGTCTTTGGATATATTTGCACCAACTAGATTTCATATTCTGCTTCGTTACCGGTCTGCTTCATGGATTCAGGTGCAGATGTGTGCATTGACTACTGCAAAGTATTTGTAGGCAAGCAGCTAATTGGAAGTTGTCTAACAATTGACCCCTCTTCTGATAGGATCCTTATGCCCGATTGCGTATGTGGTTCCTCTGCCGTGTCTTGAAAATTGTTAGATCCACTGTTTGAGATTTATCACTCCGAAAAAGCCATTTTGTGCACTTTGTGTTCGAATGATACCTTTCATATTTTCTTCTTCTCCGTGGTTTATTTGCAGCGCAACCAGAAAAGATGTTGGGTAACACTCGCTACTTCGGCCTAAAGGGAACGAGATTGAATATTGCAATTGGTGTATTAGCTGGATTAGATTTTCTGTGAGCTAGTATGGCGACTATCATGCGACAACAAAGTCTGACACGATGAAGGCTCTTTGGCTACGATCAAGGTGTTATGGGGGGCCTTCTGGACCTCCCATCTTTCGTTAGCGTCGCCAGGCTTCACGATGCGTCCAAAGGTCAACGCTGAAAACATGAACAGACGAAAGTCTTTCCTGAAATCGATACTACCACCGCTACTGAAATGGCCCAAGGGCTCAATGCCTCCCAAAAGACCCACAGATCGGTTATCCAAGGTAAGCTCGATCGACCGCAAGACACTTCAAGTCTGTGATATAATAAATCTTAGGTATTTCTGTTGCTGCGTATAATGTGGGATGCTTCATTGGCGCTATTACTTGCATCTTTATCGGTAATCCTCTGGGTCGTCGAAAGACCATATTTCTTGGTTCTTCCATTATGATCATTGGCGCGGCCATTCAGTGCTCCTCTTTCCGTTTACCGCAGTTCATCACTGGAAGACTCATTACAGGGTATTAAAGCTGCCATTGGGCGGGACGAAAATATACTGACATGATTTTTAGCTTCGGCAATGGATTAAATACATCGACTGTGCCAACCTGGCAATCGGAATGCTCGAGATCTCACAGACGGGGACAGCTAGTCATGATCGAAGTAAGTCATTGCGAAAACTACTAAAAAGGCTCTCACCGAACCATCAGGGCGCCATGATTACGGGTGGTATCTGTTTCAGCTATTGGCTCGATTTTGGCTTCTCCTTCCTTGATCCAAGTACCATCGCTTGGAGGTTTCCAATAGGCTTCCAGATCATCTTCGCCCTGGCCATTCTTCTTTTTGTCCTCGAGCTGCCCGAGTCTCCCAGATGGTTGATCTTGAAAGGGAAAGAGGACGAGGCTATGTCGGTGTTGAGCGCTCTAAGCGATCGATCAAGCGACGATGTGAGTTCACTACCGGAGTTGTCTCCAGCAAATGTCCTACCTAGCGGAGTGTGACTCAGTGGGGCATAAGCGCTGATTATCTGTAGCCTTATATCATGGGAGAGTTTGCTGCTATCAAAGATACGGTACTCGAGATGTCTCAAGGTGGCTTTGCAGACCTCTTCACTACAGGCGAAGAGCGCCATTTCCATCGGACAGTACTTGCATATGTCAATCAAGTGTTCCAACAAATTTCTGGTATCAATTTAAGTAAGCAGCCCTGTCAATCTCTCAGTGGACAATGCACTGAGAGGACATAGTAACGTATTATGCCGCAACAATCTACCAGAATGAGATTGGGCTAAACGGCTTGACGTCCCGCGCTTTGGCCGCGGCGAACGGTACAGGTAGGCAACAATTCTGTCTTTGAGAAACCGTCTAAGACAGATGCTGACCTTTGATGATAGAATACTTTGCAGCCTCGTGGATTGCCGTTTTCACAATTGAAAAATATGGTAGACGACAGCTGTAAACTCCGTAGGCCCTTCAACCATATTCACATCGCTCACTCCTATAGGATGCTTTTCGGAGCTGCTGGCATGTCCTTTTCGATGGTGATCCTTGCTGTCATGGTATTCTCTCTTCCTCTCGTGCACCCATTCATCTTGCTAATCAAAGCACAGGACAACCTTGGCGGCAAAGGTCCCGGCATCGTTGCAGCTCTCTTCCTTTTCATTTTCAATACCTTCTTTGCTATCGGGTGGCTTGGTATGACTTGGTTGTATCCTGCCGAGATTGTGCCATTACGAATTCGAGCTCCTGCGAATGCGTTATCAACGTCTGCCAACTGGGTAAGTCCTCCCACAATGAATGCATAAACAGATGTACGCTGACACTACCAAGGCGTTCAACTTCATGGTCGTGATGATCACACCCATTGCTTTTGCATCTATTGGCTACAAGACCTATATCATCTTCGCCGTTATGTAACTTCCCCGTCCTCTACCAGTGTACTCGTCGCTAATGAGTTCAGCAATGCTTTCATCTTCCCGGTCGTATATTTCTTCTATCCCGAAACCGCATATCGCTCCTTAGAGGAAATGGATAGTATATTCCGCAAATGCAATTCCTGCTTCACCATTGTCAAGATCGCACGTGACGAGCCAAAAAGGTACGGCAAAAGCGGCGAATTGTTGATCAACTATGAGGAGACGGAAGAGCACCAGAGAAGAGCGAGTGCGTGGAGTAACCCTACCGAGAAAGCCGCCGTCAGGAATAGGGAGCATGCGAATCCTGACTATGAGGCTGAGACTGGCTTTGGGAGCAAGGTTGAGGACAAATTTTAGATGCTTCGCGCATACACCAATGCATGAGGGAAAGGCGTTGTTCTGCGAAAGCGCGGTCGTTGCATACCTATTGTTTCACACTTCGTTTCGTCTGTTCTCGTCTCCCTCTCCAAGCCTCAACCAATCAGAGCGCGACATCGCGACGGAAAGGACTTGAACCAAAGGATATTCTTTTTGGACTGCTATGACGCCTAGCGGAACGGAAGTATCGCAGGAGAAGGGGGCAACCGAGGTGATGACTAGCGTCTGATTTGTCAGAGAAACGTGGCGAACGTGGGTACCTTAGTGGGGTCTTCCCTTCTAGTTCTTGGTGTCATGGGCATGACGACCACGCTATCAGACAATCGCAGAACCTTCCAAGATGACGACCTGGCTGGATCCCAGAAGCCTCGTATACTTACGATCACCTCTCACTCTCCTCTCAAGCTCAATGGCTTATATAGAACAAAAGACTTGCTGGACTATTGTCACTTGTCCAACCTCTCTTCGCCCTTCACTCATAATCAACTCCACTCCAAGTCCTTCCATTTCTGACAGCCCTTGGGTAGCAACTTCCGATCCAGACAAATGTTTGAAGAACATCAAAATTGACAGCCATGGTCAGTGCTGAAGAAGAGGAGGTCTCTAGTCTGGAAACGGCTACCAACGCCACCAATCTTCGAGCGCAGCAAAAGCAGGAAAAGGAACATAATGGCCTCAATCTCGGCCGAAATGACTTGGGAGAAGGTATCCTAGAGGTTCCAAATACAGGGAAACAGGATGATGACGGATTTCTTACTCCAGAGCCATCGCTTGGGGCAGACCAACAGCCACAGTGCAAAACTGAGATAGGTGAAGAAATTGCAAGATTCGAAGAATCAGAGTCAGCGCGTATTGAACGCTTAGGAAGAGAGAGACCAGCCAAGTTCAAATCATTCGGAGCTGAGCTTTCGTTCTGCTATGCAATTCTGGCTTCGCAATTTATGGCTGTACGTAATTATTTTGCAATTTTCACATCGTTGACAAGTCTAACCTATGATAGGAATACTTTATATCTGGCTTCAATGTCATTATTCCCACTCTTGTCAAAGATCTCGACATACCGCAAGCTTCTACAGTCTGGCCTGCCAGTGCCTTCGCTCTTGTCGCAGCTGCCTTCTTCCTCCCCTTCGGTCGTCTTTCTGACATGTATGGTGGGTATCCTGTCTTCGTGCTGGGGTTAATTTGGTTTGCTATCTGGTCTATCATCGCTGGCTTTTCTCAGAACAACCTGATGCTAGACTTCTGCCGAGCTCTGCAAGGGTTGGGCCCAGCGGCATTTTTACCATCTGGGATATCACTGATTGGAAGCACATACCGGCCAGGACCACGAAAAAATCTCGTCTTCAGTATCTACGGAGGTTTTGCACCTTTGGGGTTCTTCAGCGGTATTTTCGTTGCTGGCTTGACTGGGAATTTTCTTCAATTCGGTTGGTATTTCTGGATTGGGTCGATTCTTGTGTCCACTACTATTCTCGCAGCAGTCTTTGCGATACCTAGCGACATGCAAGAGAGAAGAGCCATGGGTATCCAAATGGATTGGCTGGGATCGACCTTGATCGTGTTGGGTCTCATTCTTGTCGTCTATGCCATCACAGATGCTTCTTACGCACCAGATGGATGGAAGACTTCTTATATACTTGTGACATTGATCATAGGTATCCTGCTTTTGGGTGCAGCAGTCTATGTAGAGGGCTGGGTGGCTGCAAATCCACTGATCCCTTTCGATCTTTTCGAGGTGCCCTACCTTGCAGCTCTATCCATTGCCCTGTTCTTCTCGTATGGAGTACTGGGCGTGTTTCTCCTCTACGCTACGCTATACATGCAGGATATCATGGGGGCGTCTTCTCTACAAGTGGCAGCATGGTTCACCCCAATGTGCATCGGGGGTCTGATCATCGCAATCACCGGAGGCTATATTCTTCATCTACTGCCAGGTACACTGCTCATGCTTATCAGCGGGTTGGGCTGGGTGCTTACATCTCTGCTCTTCGCATTAGCTCCGAAAGGGCCCGATTACTGGGCGTACGTTTTTCCTGCGATGATTGGTGCTACCATTGGGATTGACATAACATACAACGTTGCCAACATCTTCATCACGACAAGCCTACCACATAGTCGGCAAGGACTAGCAGGAGCCCTAATCAACACTCTTTTGTACCTGGGTATTGCTTTCCTTCTGGCTTTTGCAGATGTGACACAAACGCAGACAGCGCATTTGGGTCTGAAGGATAGTTACCAAGCTGTTTTCTGGTATCAGCTTGCCGCTTCAGCGTTGGCATTGATCATCATGATAGTATTCGTGAAGATTAGGAAGGCGGAAAGTGAGATGACTGCGGATGAAAAGGCTGCTGCTGAGAAAGAAGCCGCAGAGGCAAATGCAGCTCCAGCAATATAGTTTCCATACCCAAATTCAATAGAAAAGTCACAAATAATTTCATAAGTCATCTTAGAGGCAATAGCCAGCTGTGTCTTTTTTATTAGTGCAATGGAAGGGCTTCGTACAATTCAATTATCTCCTCAGCCTATGCTAGGGACAACTTTCAGCTGCTCATGTTCGCGGCATCGACCTCGCGCGGCTCGCAACGGAAGCGAAGAACGTCTTGCATTGCTTTTACATATGCCCGACCAAATTTCCCATTTGCAGGCCAGACATGACGTCGCCTGTAATTTTCCGAACCTTCGAAGTGCTTAAGATTCGCACATGGTCACCAACCGTTTCAAGTGCCATGTGTCCTAGCCCTTACGATCCCGCCTTTGGTGAACGGCCCTGGGTGTATACCATCATGAATGTGTAACATTGTATTTCGTGGTACATGGCTTCTCTCTTACCTTTTCATCGTCTCGTGACTGCCTCAATCTTTGGTTCAGCCATCTCGTCAGTCTGCCTCGGGTGGCATTGACTGTCCAATTTCTGCTCGGAGCGCCAACATTCACGCTGCTCCAATCTCAGAATGAAGCTGCCCATGCGAGAATGGATCTCAGGCAAAAAGGACTCCGGTCCATGCTCAGGTCCGCACCATGTGCCTCCAGAGCGAACGCCTAAGTCGCGTCCCCCTGAGGGTCTCCAAGACAAATTTCCCTTCTACGGCAGTCTACCCAAATACTCTGGCCCCTACAGCGTAAGACTCTTGTTCCTTTGACCAGCCGAGCCAGCTGTAGCTAATGCCGATTTTAGGTGGGGTACCTGGACATTGAAGTGCCCGCATCCAATCCGCGTCCCTTCTCTCATATAACACGTCATGGCAGACACCTACTTCAGCTAGAGACCGTACTCTTGGCTGTTTACTATCCAGCAGCTATAGGCTCGGGCAGCGGTGACGATCCGTCAGGCAGTAAAGATTGGTCGAGGGAGGTCTGGTTGCCCCATCCGAGGTTAGAGATGGCGAAAGGATATGCGATTTTTACAGGGCTACCCCAGTGGTTTCTGATTCTCTGGTTCTTTGTGACCGTATGGTTCACCAAACTTCCCGCCTTCCGGAATGCAAAGCTGGCAAATCATTGGCCTCCACAACAGAACATGAGGCAGGGAGGTTTCAAGGTGAAGAATCAGACAGGGGAGCCGCCAAGTGGTCAACCGAAAGAGCCAATATTCCCCTTGGTGATGTTTAGCCACGGCCTAGGCGGCTCAAGGACGGCATACAGCAGTGTCTGCGGCGAGTTCGCTAGCTACGGATTCGTAGTGTGTGCGGTAGAGCATCGAGATGGCAGCGGAGCTCGTACGTTCATCAACCACCATTCCCATGGCCCAGGGAGCCGGGCAGAGCGCGAAAAGCAAGGCCATCTCGATCATCAAGACGAAGAAGTCAAACGAAATTGGGATATTGTCGACTTCATCTTTCCAAAACAGAATCCATACGATACGAGGCCGAACAATGAAAAAGGCATTGACTACGAACTACGAGCCGCGCAGATCAACATGCGACTTGCAGAAGTTGAGGAAGCATACCAAGTTATGGCCATCTTGAACGACGGCAACGGAGCATCTATTGGAGAGCAGAATCTACGGAACGCAGACGGCATTGGAGCTTCATCTCGTGGCCTCAAGGGCGTCGACTGGAACTGCTGGAAAGGCAGGGTAAACATCTCGCATGTTACAATGGTCGGCCACTCATTTGGAGCAGCGACTACCATCGAGGTCCTTCGCTATGCTGATCGTTTTCAATGGGTAGCCCAAGGGATTATGTACGATGTATGGGGCCTGTCGCTCAAGCCACCTGTGTCTCAGCCAAGGCATCGCATCAACGTACCGCTTCTTGGTATTAATTCGGAAGCATTCATGTATTGGGATGAGAATTTTCGCGCTGCGGTTCGGGTCTGTGGCGAGGCCAAGGAGCATGGCTCGCTCGCTTGGTTACTGACCGTTCGAGGCACTGTCCACATTTCTCAGTCTGACTTCTGCCTTCTCTTTCCACATCTTGCTTCTCTTTTCTTTAAACAGATCATTAATCCTCGTCGTGCCATCGACGTGAATATTAGCGCTTCGCTCGAGTTCTTGGCGCAGGTTGCGTGTCAACCTATAGCCCCTTTCCATCGCTGTCTTGGCAGTGAAAATTTCCTTGAACAGCCTTGCATTAGCGATTTACCCACGGAGCACAAGCCTGTCGAGCAATGGAAGGCTGTTCGTCTGAGGGTACCAAAGGAGTCCCGTAGCAGATTGTCACCTAAGGTCAGAAGACATTTGAAAAAATATGGTGGGAAAGCAGGAGAGAAAGAAGTCTGGATGCACATAGCACCTTCCACAGATGAGATAAAGAGCAGAATTAAAAGAGAATGTCAAGATGAGGCTGTATGAGCAGAGTGATAGAACAGGCTAGACTCATGTATTTGCTTCTCCTAGCACTCCGCTAGTCGTGAACTTTCCAAAATCTTGGACACCTACCAGAATCTTGTAAATTTCTAACTCTTAATACCCACGCTGTAGCTGAGCATGCCCTAGAGGCGCTAGAGATACCGATACAGCAGTAGTAAGCTCTAGAAGAAGTTCCCAACGTCTTCCTAAACTTGCGCTGACGCTACCGGAGATGTCAAAGTCAAGCCAGAAAATGTACGGTTGTCCTCATTGCCAAAGGTCTTTCGCTGCGGCCAATTCCTTCGAAGACCACTGCAATGCCCGGCATGGTGGCCGCACAATGAAAGCCATCAAGTCGTCACCGTTATGGAGCTGTCATTCAAGCAAGCAGAAGTTTGGAATAATCACGGAGCTGCAACATCACAAACGCCAGAAAAGACATTGCTATTGTCCTAAGTGCGATGTCACTTTCTCCAGTCAAGCTACAGAGACACATCACTTCGAGACATATCACCATCAGTATCATTGCTGCGATTGCGATCAAGACTTCTCATGTGCCGAGGCTTTGGAGAGGCATCCCTGCGAGTCAAGACAGCAGAAGGTAGTTTACCCTGATGAGAAGAAACCCGCACCGTATGAAAAGCCCAAGGATAACTGGGCAACGGTGTGTGCCCCTAAAAAGGTGCACCGTCTGCGCTGTGTTGCCAGCGCATCTTGCAAGCGCACATTTGGTACTCCGTCCGCTTTGCTCCAACACATGGAAAGTGGGTCCTGCGTTTCCAAAATTGATCGACATGTCATCAACAGATTCGTCCAAAGTAATGATATTGAGCGGCTAATCACCGACTATATGGACGACCAGACTCTTGTCAAGGCAGGCCTTGGCACCACAGGATGGTCTTCTCCGTCAAATTCGCCAATAATGACGCCAGCTTCAAGCAAATCTCACAGTCCAAATCTGTTGCCGAGAGCGAACGATGGTGGTATGCTACCACTGTCTGGCCTAATATTAGGCTCACAAGCTTATTCAACTGATGCTGTTCTGGCTCTCACAAACGTGAAGCTTTCACTTCTTGGGGCTACCAGCATATCCGACGGGCCAACTGCTGCACCCAACACATCTGAGGCGTCCTTCACCACACAATATACTCCGTCAAGTAGCGGTTTCCTTACGCCAGTATCTACTCAAACATCGACTAGTCTACAGCTGCTGGCGCCTGGCTCTCCATTGCGATGTCCGCTATGCAGTGACAAACGCAGAGTATTTGGGAGCATCACTGCTTTAGAAGCTCATGTTGCATCTCCAGCCCATGCGCCAAAGCATTTCCATTGTCCAGTTGCCTTCCTAGGGCCTACATCACGCAGTTCGGCCGTCAGATACTTCAAAACATTGAGCGGTCTTACCGCACATCTTGAGAGCGGAGCATGTGGTAGTGATGGAGCTGCTACACTTGAGAAAGCCCTAGCTTTCGTCCAAGAGAAGCTGGATCAATTCGGATTTGGAGAGGTTCGCTTGGTCAAGCAATAAGGGCAACACTGTAAAGATTTCGAAACCAGACATCTGTCATGTTATCGATTCAACCTTGAACAACGCCCAGCAGGCTCATCAAATCATCGATCGATCCGAATGTCTCCTAATCGCGTTCCGCCTAAGCGCTGTCATCTACTTTTTATCGCGCCTGCATTCATGCGAGGCGGATGAGGCCCTGTCCAGTGTTTATGCATGCGACAACTTGCTTTGAGTCAATTCCTGCATTTTTCGGGTTCGTTGAATCCTGTAATCATTGGGCATGTTTCTATTCTATCCCGACTCTCATCTGTAGCCTAGCTTTGGCCGTTAGCTTTGCTACAATGAGCCGTTCTACGTTCGCATATATTTTCTTTCTCTGCATCCAGTTTGTGACTTCCACCCCTCTTACACTCTCTAATCCAATCACCCTCCCTCCGACCACAAACACAACAATCCCCAACTCACCAGCCCTCCAATGCGTCGACTCCCCAGACTGGGCAACTCCCAACTTCCTCGCCGGCGACTGCTACACCGCCATCGACAAATTCGTCAACCGTGAAGTCCTGAAATTCGGCAAGTCAAACTCCCCTCCATGTGCTACATCACTCCTCTCGGTCAATGCCATGCGCGCTCCTTCTAACACGCAATCCACAGGCGCCACGCTTTATGAATTCCTCAGCCAAGGCATCCGACCCGCCTACCCAGAATTCGCACAACACACGCCAAAGAAGTATAAATACAAGAGTTGTACGATGGCAATTGTGATGTTGATTGATTTGCCGGGCGGTGCTGTGCCAGGGTTAGTGAGATCAAGTCTCGAATTGTTAGTGTCAGCTCTTGTCTGGACAAGAAAAAGAAAAAAAGAACATCCCATGACAAAACCGAGCAGCAATGCGGGTCTCGATGTATATTTGTGGACGCTGTGGGGGACAAGCTCGACCACAATAATGGCATTGAACAGACGAAGGGCTTCGCTGACTGATGATCAAGCTATAGGAAAACCCTCCCAATGACCGACCTCGCCTCTTTCACCACTATCGAGCAAGACGTCAGAAGCATCCTATCCGTCTGCATGAGTCCAATTTTGAAGAGCGGGATAGGAGGTGTGGCTGGCGATGGAGGTGTAGGTTTTGTTAATCCGACGGGTTATGATGTTGCTGGTACGTGTGCTATATGGAATTTCTCTCCCACAGCTCATAAGGGAAAGAAGGAAAGAGGGGAAGCTGTGCTTTTGTGTGTCATATGAGTGGGCTAACGTTGAGATTTGCTAGGTATTAATGGAGGAATCGGTGTGTTTCTGTGGGATACGGATTCTGTTGTGAATAACCAAGTTCCGAGATCGTTGGCTGTGGGTCAGGGAGGGGGAGTGTCGAATTTGACATTTGCTAAGTTGGTGAATGGGACTGAGGTTGTGTGAGGGCAGTGATGGCTCAGGGGTCGTTTGATGCAGAGGTTGTAGATAAGTTGATATGAGGATACCTCTTGAAGATTATACTTGTCAGGTGTGCTGTGAGTATGTGCCAAGTCGATTGCTTTGAGGGTTGATGAGAGCTATCGAAGTGCAATAGGGAGTTCACCAATGATTGAATCAGTGTCCATGAAAGGAGCCAATTATTACGAGGCACGAATAAAGCAGTTTTACTAATATCATCATATGAGACTAGGTATGGTAACGCCCTCGCTGTGCAACCCAAATAATATTATCACCATCAACCTCCAATAAAAGAAAAGAAGGCATCCCCATCTCTCAAAACCAAACCCTACGAAATCTGCACAGGCGCCAGCCCCGCCAGCGTAAAAGAAGTCAACGAATTAACATCCACCGCCTCATTCTGACTCGTCAACGCCGCAAACGCCAGCCCAGCCAACCCCGCCGGAATCTCCGTACTGACCTTCCCATCACCATTCAGCGTCGCAGGGGTATAATTGACCACGTTAGCCTGGTTGACCCAGCCAATATACAACGTCTTGGCCAAATCATCCTTGTTGGGTGCTCCAGCATCGAAGGTGAAATCAATGGGCCCAGAGCTGCCGGTCAATGTCTTCTGCTGCACGGCATTGAGGGCAGGTATGCTGGTAAAGCTGGGCATACCGCCAGTGCAAGAATTCGGCACGATGAAGGGGCTGGCTAGGTTGAGAGCATAGGTTGCTGAGATGCGGGTGTCGAAGGGTGCGGGGTTGGGGATGTGCGACACGCTTTTCGCCCGGAAGAAGGCATCGTGGCGTGCTTCGATTGCGAGGATGGAGGCTGGGCCGGGGACCAATTCGGGGTCTGTGAGGGCGAGGTTGGAAGCTACGTCGATGACGGCGCCGATGCCGACGGAGGTGATGATGTTGGAGAGGGCAAAGAATTCTGCGGCGTTGTTGACGGGGAATTGGTATTTGCAGGGTGTGAAGGTCTTGTTGCCGTTATGTTTCAGGATGTTTTCGGCAGTTTGGACGTGGATGAGTTCTTGGGCTTGGACTTTGGTCACGATTTCGATGGCGCGATCGAGTTTGCCGTCGTGGTTCCAGGCAGTGAGATTTGTAAGGCCGGCCTCGAAGAAGGCGGATTCGAGGTTTTCGAGGAAGTTTACGCCTTGGAAGTCAGCTACTGCATTGTTGGATATTTTGCTGGGTAGGGCGCCGTTGGGAGGTGCGCCGCCGGCTGCTGCGATCACTTGTGGGGATTGTTGCCTAGGAAGAACAAGGGCGGAGGAGGTAGCGGCAAGAAGGGTGACCGCGGCGATGGTTGCAGAATGCATTGTGATTGTTGTGGGTTTGATGATTTTGGAGATTATGATTGATGATAGCTTTGTTTGTGTGAAAGATCTTTCTGATTGTGAAGGAAACGCTTTTCTATGCAAGAAATACTGACAGAGACAGAGAAAGTGAAGAAATAGAAGGAAATGGTGTATCTGTTTCAAATGCTTGTGTATCTTGATGAAGGGGGAAAGTCATACTGCACGGGACACAAGTCGCTTTATATAACCTGTCGCACCAGCTTTGTTTGGCTGGCAAGGCCACCCCAGTACCCTTACTCAAACTCATAATTAGAATAATAGAGGTCATTCATCGCCATACAGGAGCTAAATGTCTCATTCCCATGGGAATGAGTCCTGCGTACATACATAGATTTAGAGAGTGACGGGTGAGATTTGGTAATCATTTAGGCGAAGCAACAAATTTAGCCGGGCGCAGCAGGTAAGAACGCTATTTTGGGGCCCTTTTTGTTGTGGACCAACTACTTTCTCGCTTCTTGTTATGGAACATCACAGCCTCTTCATTTCCGAATTAAGACATCGAGATTTCTGTCTGAGTTGCATATTAGGAATCATCGTGGTTCAGGTAAATGATGGTCGGATCAGGGTTGGGTAGAAGGGTTCACTGCCTAGTGGGCCAAACCTAGGGTGGGCCAGTTTAGCCATTCAACGTACTAGCGCATAGAGATCTAGCCCCGGGCTCCCGAGGTGTAGCCCTAAAGAATGAGGGTGTAGGCTAGAATGGCCCACCCTAGGCTGGCCCACTAGGCAGTGAACCTTCCATGATTGTTGGGCCATGGCCTTCTAGGACTAGCGCAATCATTTGGCCTCATCGCACTTCGGAGAGAGCAATATGACAGCTCACTGTGTTTTATCAGAACTATCTTCTACCGAGCATTTGTTGAACGTCAAAAACGTCGTGTGC
This sequence comes from Lecanoromycetidae sp. Uapishka_2, assembly GCA_035521555.1. Classification (NCBI taxonomy): domain Eukaryota; kingdom Fungi; phylum Ascomycota; class Lecanoromycetes; species Lecanoromycetidae sp. Uapishka_2. The sequence goes on from JASZXT010000121.1 coordinate 45,260, forward strand.
ATGTTCGAGACCAAGGGGCACGGGTACGGCTAGGCATATTATGTCCTGCTGCCAAGTTACCTTGGTACAACCGGCTGCTTGGTTGTTAGATTTCCATTCCAGGAGACACAAGCTCTGGAACTTCAAAGGCTGCACCAAACTAATGTACTGCAATACCCTTGATCACTGCCAGGGTATTGCAATGCCTTTCGAGTAAGAGTTCTCGGTCTTGCCACTGACACGTATCCTTTCCAGCCCATTCGCTTGTTCGCACAGCGTACAGTGACCAAGCATGTGGCGTGGGTAAGGGAGTTCACTCGGATACCTATTGTGATTTTCACCTTACTTGAGGATTAGTCTTGCTCTGGCTTTCTCCATTGATTTGTTAGTTCGCCTTATTAGTATAGGGAAGAGGGGCAGGTAATTCCAACGTGTAAATCTTGAAATAAGCAGAGGAATTGGTTTCAAAATGTTTCAAGCAGCATAGCCCGTCTAACCAGGCAAATTGGTCTGTAGAAGCCCACATGCAATAGTATCGAAACCCAGTCATCTAAACAGTCACATTGATCGTCCCATTTGCCAGCCCAGACTCCGGCTTGTTGGCTCCATCTGCCAAAGTGCCATTGGGCTGAACTTTTCCATGCCCCAAATCAAGCACTTGCCGTTCTATATGTCTATCGGCGCCCTTGGGTTTTCGCTCACCATCTGTGCCATCAGTATCTGACGAATCTCTAGGCTTCGCTTCACCACTCTTGCCGTATCTCAGCAAGCTGTCTTTGATATTGTGTATCTTACTGCCTCGCCTCTCCTCTGTGTTGTTGCTGCCGATGCTGCCGTTGAGGTGCTCTTTACTCTTCTTAGGTTGAAGTATGCTGCCCCTTGTAGCAAACATTTTGCTTCCGCGCCGTTCTTCTCCGCTACTTCGGGCTGCCATACTGTTTTCCCGTTCCCTTCGTTCCTCTTGTTTCGTTTCGAGAGCCTTTTTGGCATGACCAACGGTCTCATAACCTCCACTCTTTTCCATTTTTCTCTGCTCATTGGCGACCCTCATTTTCTCTTTGAGGCCTTCTTCCTTCTGCTTATCATACTCTTTCCTTATCTCTGACACTACCTGCCAGGCCGCGTCAACCTTGGTCAATTCACGCTGCTTAGCCATGCCATCAAGGTCTCTCGCATCTTTGCCTCCTTGAATCATCCTTGCCTTGCGTATGAACGCCGTGGGCTGCCGGCCCTTGATCAGTTCCTTATGCACACCCTTCAACGTATATCCGAATGGCCCAATGATCGCAGCAAGATCTTTAAGAAAAAAGCCGCCGATACCTTTGCCAACTCCTTGCACGAAGCCCAAAGCACCGTTTCGGCGAGCGCCGTCGTAAGGTTGCTTTACAAGGCCTGTCACACCGTCGTAAACGCCGAATGCGAACTCAGAGCCGGCGGCACGCAGACCAGACTGAATGCCTGAAATACGCGGAGGTGTGCGGACAGTTGAGTCGCCATATAATCGAGGCGCATTATGGAATCCCTGAGCTATGGCCAAAGAAAGGTCCATCGGAACCTTGGCAAGAGCTTGGCCTGACTTGGCGAAGCCCGCTCCTGCGTCTGCAGCAAGATCCTGTGCTAGATGGTCACCAGAGGCCTCAGATACATCAGAGAATCCATCCTCCTCTCCGTCGTCTTGCTGATGTTGCTGGTGAGTGGGAGCGGATTTGAGTACTTCGCCGTTACTCGGAAGGCTACCATGCTTTTCACCCCCTAGGGGAACCTCCCCTGGTACCGCTTGGGTTGTCGGAAGATGTCTTTCAGCACCGTGTTGCCCTCCATGCGACAACTCTCCACTCTCCTCGCCATTTTCTCCCTTCTCTTTATCAGCCATATTTTTCTCTGCACTGCCGTTCAACTTTGAAGGTCCTTCTATTTGTGTACTTCTTCGGGCAGCGGATGAAGCCCTCCTTTCTTTCTGCTTTTTCAAGTGCTTTTCCCTTTTTCTGATGCTCTTTGTCCATCGCACAGGCATGCTACCAACACCTTTGACTATGCCGCCAGCAGAATTCAAGAGAGCAGCGCCGCCTCCTGTGAAAGGCTCGCCAGGACCTTCGAAGTCGTTCCAGTCATGATGTCGTACCAATCTCAGGTCTTGCCATTTGATCTTCTTCTCTTCCACGAGGAGCTCGGCCGCAAGAGCGGAAAGCCGTAGATTAGATCGCTTCAGAGTCCAGACCGCCACATGATCCGGAATTATAGAACACCGCATTGAATGTTCACCTCGTAGTGCCAAATGGCGATGGAACGACTCGACGGCATTCTTGGCCCCGTCTCCTTCTTCCGCAATGTCTTCTGCAAGCTTCTTGGCGCCTGCCTTTGATTCTGAAGACAGGCATTGCTTGATGCCTTCAGCAAGTTTATCGACAGTAAGTCGCTTGTAAGGTATAGCCTCGTGGGCGCCTGCACCAGCTCTCGCTACCATTGCACCCCAGAATGGCTGGTCCCCGAAGAACGGTACGATCATGGTAGGCTTGCCACATTTCAGGCCAATAGCCGTTGTACCAGCGCCTCCATGGTGTACGACAGCGCTGACACGCGGGAAGAGCCAGTCGTGAGGCGTATTCTCGAGCATGTAAATATTGTCAGGTACGTTGTTCTCATCGCCAAGGCCGCCCCATCCTTTGCTAACAAGGGCACGGACCCCAGCCTTTTCAACTGCTTCGAATATCATGGCTGTAAATCTGTCGGGATCATCGACGACAATACTGCCAAACCCAATGTAGACAGGAGGTTCACCTGCTTCTAGGAATTCCGTGAGAGTCTCCGGTGGCTTGAAAGACGATGCAAGATCGAGAAAGACAAAGCCTGCGATATCTATCTCTGGACCCCAATCTGCCGGCTTTGGGATCAGGCCAGGCGACCACATGTATGTGTAAGGCACTTTTAGTCGAAAGAGTTGTCCTGGTGCCCATAGTGTAGAGACAGGCTCGAGGCCTAAAGTCTTCACTCGGAAGCGATTGACAAGGTCGCCAAGTCCTTGCCATGTCCTGGAAATATGTCAGCGAGTAGATTCCTACCATCATCAGTTGACATACATCATCTCGACCAGCGGATACGACATGAAATTAGTATAATTAGTATCAACATTACTTTTCTTTATATTCGCTAAAGGATGCGGGAATTGCTGTGTAGGGCTGTAAGGAAATGTAAACATTAGATGTAGAGGGACTCCTAAACGTTCAGCACAGTGGACGTGGGCGAAACTTGGCGGATTGGCTATGATGGCATCTGCAACGAATGGATTCTTGTCGCCCATCATCTTCAAATTAGATGTATCGGTTTCGTCATCCGTAGCGTTGATGCAAGCTCTCCAAAAGCCTTGAAACATCTCGAACATAGCATCACGTCTTCGCCCAATCTCACCAGCTCTCACTGTTGAGACGGAAGGCATCAAACCGGGGTTCTTGACCATGAAAGCCATAAGCTCTGCAGGATCGCCGCCAACGGAAAAGAATTCTAGACCGGAGTCTTGCTCCACGAACTTTTTGAACGCTGGATGCGTGGCTATTCGCACACGATGTCCGTAGTCTTCTTTGAGCAATTTCCCAACCTTAAGAAAGGGCTGTATGTCGCCTCTGCTCCCAATGACCATTATCACTATGTTCAAAGGAGGTGCTGAGGCATTCTTTTCTATGGAGGGCTGTTGAGACAGAGCTGAAAGCCTAGCCACCAAATCCGGCCGAGTGTGGCTGTCTTCTTCGTGAAGGGGTGATAGAGCCTGATCGACAGGCTCCTTGAGATCGCCCGGCCGAGTCATTTGACGCTGTAGAGTAGCACCAAGAGCATGCGCGAGGTAACCACGGTTGTTCGTTTCATTAACGCTGATATTTAGACGACCGTCTCTTTTTGAAACCCTGCCCTTGGTCTTGTAGCTTTCGTTGCCCACAGAAAACTTGCCAAAATGTCCATCACTTTCCCTTCGCCGATCCACTTCCGGCATACTGCCACTCTTTCCTTTGTTGCTAGGTGAGCGTCCACTGCTCCGAGGTGGTAAGGTCGAATTGACATTGCTGTCATCTTCGTCGGAGGAAGACGTTGAGTCCTCCGAAGCATGCCCACCAGCAGATTTGTTTAGGACTGTAGGTACGTAACCTGTTTGCCCTCTTCTTAATCCTCCAAGTAGCGATGCTCTTTGTGCGGGCGCAGGCCTGTCTGTCATGAGCCTCCTCTTCTTCGGCCGCCGCTTGGAAGGTTGGGCTGAAAGGTCTGCTAGCCCTGGTGTAGCGGGTGCCTTGGGGCTGGTAGTTGTTCCATTGGTTGTTGTGGGGTTCCCGCTAAGTAGCGAGGTATGGTGAACTAAGGCGACTGAAGAAGCTTCGGAGGAATCTCCTTGATTCGACCTTGGAGAGTCGGCGCTGGTCCGAGGGAAGGGGAATTCGAGGGCGGGCGGTATAGGAAGGATGTTTGGGCCTTGCTCTTCAGTGGAAGACGAACCCTCCATTGCGTGAGCACTTGGGCACTCTAGCTGTAGGTCAATATTAATAGTTTGTGTGGTCAGGTCGCAATGCGATTGGGAACAAAAGGCAGAGAAGGCTCGATCACGCGCTTGCAGAAATCACCACAAAGGAACGGTAATCAGGGCCCGCGGTAGAGGAAAGTCAAGATGAGAAGTTGTGGGGACATGTAACAAGCACATACCTTCGCGTGGTGATGACCACGGCAGAAGGTTTGCCACAGATCGGAGATACCAAGTGGTCGGTGGTGAATGTTTGGGTATCTTAGTAATAAGTTACACCAAATAAGGACCACCACTTTCCAAGGAACTTCGGAGGCATTACCGGACATTGCCCGAAGCCTTCCCCCTGTAAATGGCTTGCACTGCATTTTCAATGGATCCAATTCCAGAAATCAGCCATAATCCCAAGAATCCCAATATGCAATTTCCAGCAATTGGTCGACACCAAGTCATGCTAGTTCTTATGCAAGGTGAGATCACTTCCCGTCATAGCCGGGCGAGCCGGGCTCGAAGGCTCGCTATGTCAAAAATAGTTCGCCGAGGTTAAGGCCTAGCGGCCAGAAGTGCCCGAAGATTTGTTCCGGGGCAACCTTTTAGGGGGCATACCCCTAGAGACAGACCCTCAAGCTAGCCCCCACCACGAATATCTTGTCTTTTTTGTAATGTAGTCTTCAATCAAAAAGTATGGAGCAGAAACATACTGAAAGTGGTGAAACAGTTCTTTGAGTTCCTCTCTGCTATGTTATCTTTCTTGAGTGCCTGTTGCACTCCATGTGGTCACTAAAGATATGCAATACTCCGTCCCAGCAGCCATACAATACGGAGTACTCCGTACATGGGACTTTTCGCCGAAAAGAGCAACCAGCCAAATTGATCTGTCAATCTACCTGCGTCGCCATCCAAACATCTTCGTCACCCCTTTCTTGATGATTCCCGCAAAAGTAGGGCCTTTGTTCGTACTTCTGCGATCCTCATTCCAAGCCTTCCGCTCCCGTCGTTTTCTCTCTTTTTGCTTCCTTTCCAAATCCTCCCCAAGAGCCAACTCTTGCATACGATTCAATCCGCCTGTATGTTGTAAATGCATGTTGGGACCTTGGTTCCCGATCCTAATATTTCTCTGCCCTAATGCGGACGGTGGTAGTCGTGGTGCTGCTGCCATCGCTCCTTCAAAGCCAGTTAGATCCCACAATGGTTGGAGATTAGCTGTTCGGTATTGTTTTTTGAAATTGTTGTCATGATCGTAGCGCCAACGAGATTCCTTGGAGAAGAGCACGCTACTGTGGAAGCATTCTTTGTCGTGACCCTTGGCGATGGCGGCTTGTTGTTCGTCTTCGGCCTTCAGCTCTGACAACCGGTTTTGCAACTCGGCTGCAGTCCAAAGGTCATACACTTGAGGGCGCTCGAGGGTGACGTCGGATACACAATATTTGACAAGTTTGGTGAGTACTGTACTGTAGAAATTGCTGACTTTTTTATAATTCTGCTCCTGAAAGAGCGAACCGCGCGTGTCACCATAGGGCAAGTGCGCAAGGATAAGGGATGCCATATACTCGATTGTCTTTCCGAGAGCAAAGACATCCGTATGGTGACCGACAAGCTCGAATTCCTGACGTCTCCTCCCTGCTATCTCCCACTTTGCGCCCAGCTCCTGTGCATCGTGATTATTATCAGTAGTATCACCACCTTGGCTCCTAACTTACTGGTGCTGCATATCTGTCACATGAGTCAGCAATGGGCGTTTGGTCTGAACTACACGATCTATGACCTACTCTTTGGTCATTCCTATACCGTCCCCGTATTGCCCTCCTGACGTCTTCTTACGCGATATTTCGGGCAAGTCTTTGCGAAGCGTCCACGCCATACCTAGGACTGTGAATATCTTGCTTAAGAGAGAGCTTAGACCAAAAATAACCTACCAAAGTCGCATAGTTTGAGACATGGGTACAGCCGATGCTGACGTTCGTCGACTTCAGTCATAAGTATATTTTGTTCCTTGATGTCACCATGATAAATCGGGCTCCATCCACGCTGCTCCCCAACCTCTTCTCCCTTGCCACGGCCCCAGGCGCAGTACAGCAAGGCGTTCGCTATGCTGTGCAAGACATGCCAAAGAAAGGCTTCAGGCAAAACAAGTCTAGTCACCAATGAGTTGACGACCCAGAAGATGGTATCGATCTTGCATGAGGACTTCGGACTTACTGTCTCTCACTATACCATTTCTCAAGCGCAAACAGATCCCCATGTTCAGCATACTCATAACAGATCCTATGTCTACCTCTCCTCCAATGGCTTCTACCGTCCGCGTCTCGAACAAGCTTGGGTTCAATATAAGCCCATTCGGCTACCTGCCAAAATCGATCAGCTCGAGGT
>JASZXT010000122.1:0-52224 GCA_035521555.1 Lecanoromycetidae sp. Uapishka_2
ACCCCCAAACATCTCCTCAATCCATCTCCTCACACCAACCAGACAACTCATACATAAATCCAAGCGACACCATCTCCTTCCCAGCTTTCTCAGGCCCATTTCGGAATTCCATGGATCGCACTCGCTAAGCACGGTACTTAGTTGTTAGAGTTGTGTATGTAGGTGGAGGGAGTATGTCGGGAATTAGAGATGGAGGGGAAGGGTGAGGAGGGAGGAGGGAAGAGGGAAGAGGGAAGAGGGAAGAGGGAAGAGGGAAGAGTGTGTGGTCATCGTTGAAGGTATGTGTGTAGTTTTTGTATATAATATGTGTATAAAAGCAAATGCGAGTTTTATAATTTGGGTAGATTTTCTGAGGTATTTTAGCTTGTGCTATATTCAATCTTCCTATATGGACATGCTGGGATGGAGGTTATAGTGGGGATTGTAGAGCGTGATATGTCGCACAAATTCGGGGAATCTAGGATTGAATAGCTTATAGGTAGAAGCTGGCATTAGTATGTATTGTGGTGAAGGGTAACAATCTCGTTCCACAAAAAACTCTGTCTCCTGAGTAAGATTCTTCAGCCTCGCCCTAAATACTATGCTGGTCAAACTTGCCAGGTTCGTCTCTGCTCAGGGTGGGTGGGTTAGTCGAGGTTACATATGTCCAACCTAGAATGGGTTCGCAAACCGCGACTCGGAGAGCGGGTGGAATAAATGAACATTCCAGCTCAAAGGCATAATACGTGTAGAGCAAGGCAACGAAGTGAACTGCCGTATCTGGAAAGTGTCTGCATATAATTAAAGTTTGCTTTTGCGCGCACGCTCGAGCGAAAGGGGGTATATGAATAAATACGTATCCTCAACCACGATAGCAATGTCAATCAAGAAAAGAAAAAAGAGCGTAACCACCCTTGATCGCTGACCCGAAATATCCAATAAATTGCTCGAAAAGACCGACCGAAGTGTATCCAAGATACGTACGCACAGCGCATTCGCTACCTTTCCAAATGCTCATACCCAAACTCCTTTCCTTCCTCAATTAGCTATCTCATTCATATGCCTGTTATCTTCTGAAACCAGCTTGATCGTTTGCCCTGTCCCGTTCGGCCATCGAAGGTTTTGGCACCGGCACCGAGTTTGACGCCGCCGAGGTCATTCTGCCTTCTATTCATGCCGAAACGCTCACCCTCTGCGCTACCTTCGCTGCTCCTAATCCCTCTCCCATCTGCATCGCCCCTCTTGCTCTCTCTTCTCCTCGTACGAGTTTCTTGATCTTCGAGTATCGGATCTGTATACATCCGACTCGAGCGCTTAGATTTGCGGTGGGAGCTTCTGCGTAAGTTTTCCTCCGCTAGGAGATCTTCGCCGCCATTGCCCGCTCTCAGATCTGGAGGCGGTTCCATAATCGTAGGCTCTACAGGTGGCGGTTCAGGTGGTTCACTGACCTGGCTCTTGACCCAGGAGGCCGTGTGGTCGTTCTCACCATAGGGATTATTACCGCCATTGCGAGGGTCGAAATAATCATCCACTGGAGCAGGAGCGGCGGACTTGCGACGGCTAGATTTCCCACGTCGTTCTTCACGGCGTGCGCGGCGCGCTTCTTCGTCGTCCGGAGTCTGGGTTGACGGCTTATCGATGTACGATCTTCGACGATCGGACTTTCCTGGGCGCGATGAAGCTTCTTTCTCTGTGTCACGACGCTTAAGGCGCGGTTTGAGAATATCTTCTTCGAGTTCGCGATTTGCCTGCTCTTCCTCCTTTGCGCGACGTGCTTCCCGTGCTGCACGGCGAGATTCCTTTTCTTCTTGTCGACGTGCTTCGGCTTCTTCTTCCTTTCGTGCTTTGCGGTCTCGTTCCTCTTTGAGCTTAGATTTCTCTGCTTCGCGACGCTTAGTGCGGCGTTCGGCTTCGTATTTCAAAGCTTCTTCCTGAGCTTCTTTTGCCGCCCGGTCTTTGTCTGCACGCTTGGCACGTCGTTCCTCCCGACGAGCATCGGCTTCTTCGGCTTCGGTGGCTCCTACGTCGCCTGCTGTGTCGTAGACGTAACCCTCAGCGGCACGAGAAGACACCTTCTCGGATTTCCTACGATCATCACGGCGAGGACGTTTGGCAGAGTCATCACCGCCAGTGACCGTTCGCTTCCGTGGCATTATCTCCTCATCCTCGACAATTGCTCTACTCTTCGGCCGCTCATTAGTCTCGGACGCTCGACGACTCTTGCGGAAAGCACCAAACAGCCCGCCCTTCTTGCTTTCAGGCTTCTTCGCGCTGGTTGCTGAGCGCTGAAGTCCTTTTGGTTTGGTGATGAACTGCATATCATCCGGACCATCAGCTACCTCTGGTTCATCTGAAGGGCCTGCATCAACCATGACAACATCGTCGTCGAAGTCGTTGACAATTTTAGATTTTCTTTTGGAGCTGCTTGGCTCGATCTTCGAATCTCGCTTAGATTTGGTTCTGTCTGGCAGGTCTCTCGTCAGGGCTACAGGCTCCGGTGCTACTTCATTCTTTGACTTTGACTTCGAGCCTTTCTTTGGAGGCTTGGCGTTGATTATCGGATCTTCTACGGGATTCACCATTACCATGTCATCACTGTCAATAGCATATGGATCTGGCGCAGCTATAACGTTATTGTCAGCTGTGTCCCTAAGACCTCCAGGATGCAAATTGAGGACTGTACCTGAGACCTTTTGCTTTCCTCTTGTCGACGCTTTTCTATCAAGCTTACCAGCGCCCACACCCATAAGCTTGGCCGCTTTGCCAGATGAGGGCATGTCGTCAGCAGGAGGGGACGGAAGACCACTGTCGCCGACATCAATGGACTCCTGGCGCGACGCGGTCTTCGGACCTGAGATTGTGCTATTCCTGCGAGTTGATTGCGTTCTTTTAGGAGGGCCACCGCCAAAGAGTCCACCGAAGCTCGAACCTCTTGACTTGGGCGGTCGAGATTCAGTCTTCTTCGGTTTCTCGACCTTTTCTTCAAGCTTGTCAGAATCAGAAGTTTTGGGGTCAGATCTAGCGGTCTCTTTCTCTTTCTCTTTCGCTGTCGTGCGAGTGGACTTTGATCTACTTAGGCCTGGAGCAGCGACTTTTTCTTTTTTGGCAGGCGGTGAGACATCGCCGTCATCTTTCGCCTTCGTTTCCTTCTTAACTTCTTTCTTGACAACAGGCGCGCCCCATAAGCCTTTGCTTACGCGTGCGCGCTCTTTCTTGACTGGCTTTTCCTCCTTTGGTTCTGGCGGTGGCGTGGGTGGTCGTTTTGATTCTGGAGTTTCGCGCGCCTTTGAAGTTTTGACTGATTCTTTAGTTGATGATTTGGTGCTCTTCTTGCTCTCCTTCTTTTGGAGAGGAGGGGAGTCCATATCGAGCAAATCATCAAGATCGTCCATACCTGGGAAACTACCTGGGACAGAGTCTTTGGAAGCTTTCTTCTCGTCGACGGGCGGTAAATCCTTGGTTTTCGATGGGGTGGTTTTACTTGCAGTGTCTTTTGATTTGACTCCCTTTTTGGTCGGTGGTTCGGGATCTACAGCGGGTGGCGGCGGCGGCGCAAGTTCACCTGCAGCGTCTTGCCTTTTCTTCTCCAAATCCCTAATCTTCTGCTGAACAGGTGAAAGTTTTGTAGACTTGGTTGTTGACATTGCTGACTTTGATGTTTTGGCAGGTTGAGTCTGAGTCGTTGCGGGTTGGTCATCAACATCAATTTCTTCGCTGGTAGCTTCTGGCTCGTTCCAGGCTCCCGAGCTTCCCTTCTCCTTCTCTTTCTTTACCGAGGCCTTCTGATTGGTCGAGTCTTGTTTTCCAATTTCCTTTTTGACTTCATCTGCTTTCTTGCCAGATGTCTTCTTCGATGATGATCCCCATAAACTACTCGTAAAGGCAGCTTCTGTTACCGTGTCATCCTTGTCCTTCTTATCAATACCTTTCGATTTGCCATCCTTGCCTTTTGCCACAGGCGTGTCGTCAGCCTCTTCTGAAATACCCTTCTTCTTGGCATCACTCGACTTGCTGGCCTTGTCGCTTTCTTTGGTTGTTGTTCTGCTGAGTTTTGCACCGGTCTTATCTTTCGAGGGTTTCTTCAGAGGTTTTGGCTCTTCATCTAGGATCTCCATGATCTCATCGGGGTCTTCATCTTCCTCTGCTTTCGGCTCCGGGTCTGGTTCTGGCTCTTTGGCCTTTTTGGTCTTGGCTGTAGAGGTAGCACCTATGCCACCCCAAAATGATTTGGCTGCTTTCGCTGGCGTCTCCTCTTTGGATGCATCTGTCTTTTTGGGATCATCGTTAGGTGGCTTCTTTTCCCCAATGACCTCCTCAATCTTAGTCTTTGCAGCCTTGACGCCTTTCTTAGATATCTTAGAGTCTTCTGCTTTGGAGTCCGTTTTGCTTTTAGACTTTTTGGAAGTAGTATCTCCGAAATTCTCCCAATCGATGATTGGATCATCTTCTTCCGCGTCCGGAGTCAGACCTAGAGTAGGTGGAGTAGGCGCAGCTGGTGGTACCTCGTAAGCCATAGCGCTCATACCGCCTTTCTTCTTGTCCTTTTTACCAACGCCCCAGGCTGATCCCCATGTATCGGCGTCAACAACGGGGTCGGTGTCCGGAACTGAATCTGCCAGCAGATCTTTTGTCTTGGAGACTGCTGGCGAGGTGCTAGTCTTGCTTTTCTTACCAAGCTTGCCCTTCTTGCTAGCTTTGGCTTCCTCTTCAGCCGCTTTCTCTTCTTCCTCCTTCTTTGCTTTCTCTTCTTCTTCTTCTTCTGCCTTTAACCTTTCTTTTTCTTCTTCTTCTTCCTTTTCCTCCTTCTCCTTTTTGATCCTTTCTCTCTCCTTTTCTCTTTTCTTCCGTTCTTTGACGGTAAGACCTTTAATACTAGCTGCCCATTCGTCCTCTTCTTTTTTCTTCTCCTCTTCCTCTTTTTTGACTCTTTCTTCTTCCTCCTGCTTCGCTTTTTCCTCCGCTTCCTTTTTCTCTGCCTTTGCCTTTTCTCTCTCCTTCTCCTTCTTCCTTCGATCTTTGGTGGAGAGGCCCTTGATACTAGCAGCCCATTCAGCTTCCTCCTTCTCCTCATCTTCCTTCTTTTGCTGATCCTCAGCCGAGAAATTGGTGCCAGCACCAATATCGTCGTCAAGAAGGTCCTTACTCATATCTAGCGCTGGCTCTGGAAAGAATTCAGGTTCGGGCTCCGCAACTTTGCTCTTCTTACCTTTCTTGTCCTTGTCTTTCTTCGAAGAGCTTCCCCATATATCAAATGAAGAAGCGTCAGGAACGTCAGGCACAGGAGGTGGCGGTGGTGCCATGTCTTCCTTGGTGCCAGCAGAGCTAGCAATAGAATTACGTTTGTTCTTTTTGTCCTTCTTCTTCTCCGTACCGCCCCAGTTGCTTCCCCAGTCATCATCTGCTGCAACACTTTTATCATCAGCAACAGATTTGGAGTCTGCAGCTGGCGGAACATCGTCCTTAACCTCTGAGATAAGACCCTTCTTGCCCTTTTTGTCTTTCTTGGAGCCCGTTCGTGTAAGAGCTGGTTTCTCTTCTATCACTGGCTCAGGATCTGGGGGTGGCGGTGGGAAGTCTTCTGCAGCATCCTTCTTGCTAGCTTTCTTCTTCTTCGAGCCGAAAGCGCCCCATCCGGTCTCTGCAACGGGCTCGGGCTCGGGCTCAGCAACTTCCTCAATGATAGGCTCCTCTTGCTCAGGCTCATCCCAGATAGACTTCTTTTTCTTCTTGTCCTTTTCCTTCTTTGCGCCAAACCCACCCCAGTCATCATCTGGCTTTACCTCAGACTCGACAGCTTTGGTAACATCTGGCTCAGAGATTTTGTCCGATTCCTTCTTGCCTACCTTCTTCTTCTCTTTCTTGCCAAATGATCCCCAACCGCCTAACTCTGGTTCTGGTTCGTCGACCACAGCAATAATTGGGTCTTCAACCTTGTCTTCTTTTTTGCCAACCTTCTTCTTCTCCTTTTTAGCAAAAGATCCCCAACCTCCCATGTCAATTTCAGGCTCCGGCTCTGGCAGCGCGGTGATCACTTCGTCGACCTTCTCAGGCTCCTTCTTACTACCCTTCTTTTTATTGTTCTTCCCAAATGAACCCCAGCCCCCTGCATCAGCTTCGGGATCGGCCTCCGGCTCTGGCACTATAGCAATGATTGGGTCGTCCTCGACCTCTGTAATTTTCTTGCCATTCTTTTTATTCTTCTTAGTTCCGAATCCTACAAAGTCATCCTTTGGGGGCTCTACAGCAGCCGGTGGCGGCGGTGGCGGCAGTGAGGCAGGCTCTTCTTCGCCTTTCTTGCCCTTCTTCTTCTTAGTAGTAGTAGTACCCCACGTATCCCATGAGACCTCAGCGGCAGGCTCAGGATCGGCCAACGCGGTGCCAATAGTGTCTGGGTCAGGTTCCACGGTTGAATCATCCCACGCGCTTTTCTTCTTGGTCTTCTTTTCTTTCTTGCCAAATGAGGTGAAGCCTGCACCCCAATCATCAGCCTTTGGTTCTTCTTTCTTCTCCACTTCCTCTTTCTCCTCATCAAGTCCGCCCAAGTCACCGAAATCAAAGCCTGTGGAAGTAGTTTTTTTCTTGTTCCCCTTTTTGTTACCACCGAAATTCCAAACACCACCGTCTGCTGCTGGATCTGGAGTGTCTTTAGTTGACTTTGAAAAGGAATCCGCAATGTCGGCATTGCCGGCGTCGACACCAGAGAAGCTCCAGTCATTTCCAGTGCCCCAGCTACTAGGATTCCAGCTACCGCCAAAACTAGTACCGAACCCAGTATCCTTCTTGTCCTTGGCACTACCAAAACTGAGCTCGATTTTTGGTGTGTCGTCAAGGCTGATATCATCAAAATTACTCGAAGTGGCAGGCTTTTCTTCGACCTATCCGCATTTAGACTATAGCGCAGGGCCTTGATGAATTTCACACATACCTTCCCCTTCTTATCCTTCTTGTCCTTCTTCTTAGTCGTTGACGTAAATCCGCCCCAGTCATCACCCAGATCCCCGTTCGCATCATCAGCCCAATCTAGCTTTACCTCGCCAATACCAGCAGCCGCCTCTTCCTCCTCTTTCTTCTTCTTCTCCTCCTCCTCCTGCTCCTTCTTAGCCTTTTTGCCCTTTTTCTTCTTGCCTGTATCGGCCCAATCGTTCCAATCTTCACCCCCTCCACCACCGCCGTCTCCACCGGCGCCTCCGTCACCATTGTTACTGCCACCTCCTGCGCCACCGTTATCATCGCCCCCTTCACCACCGTCCTTACTGCCTTCCTCACCGTCGTCTGCCCATTTCGACTTGTTGGCAGCTGCGCCTCCCTTTTTGGCTTTCTTACCGCCTGCTTGCTTGAAGGTTGACGTGTCGTCGAAATCGATGTCTGTCTTCGGCATGGATTCCGAAGAAGGGATGGTAGTCTGAGGGGTATCAATGCAGGCGCTGGGTGATTCCTGTGGTTTGTGCAATATATGAGCTCTAGCTAGTTGCTCACGAGGATCATAGGTCCGAGGTGCATCTGCGAAGTTGCTGGATGATTGTGGCCGTTGAATGAGGGCCACTCGTACAGTAGTCGCACTGTTCAATAGTAAAGCGCTCAGTATCTTACTGTTTTCGTCCCAGCTTTGCGGTAATCGTATCTGCACAAAACATTAGACGTTTCGAATAAGGCAACGCGGGGCAAACAGAACTCGGCAGATCCCAAATGCCTTGTTTCTCGGGTGATACCTTGGAAGGCTGAGCTTGAGTCTGGTGCTGGGGTCTTACGTTGGAGCGTGAACGTGGCGAGGCCTTCTTTCCCTCCACAGCTAGGTCCCGCCGGCCAGTGCATGAGCTTGCACACCGCCTCTTCCATTCTGTAGATATATATGCTATTTGATCATCCAAACCAGTCTTCGATCGCTGGATCCTTCGTGCTCGAAATCCAGTGTCGCGAGGCGATATGACAGCTACGGCCGCCATTGCGAGTTCGGATAGCGCTGCTTAATCTGGTGTTCCTGGACAGGGTCATTGACGCAACGAGTAAAGGGCGAAGATCAGACGATAAGGCTGGAAGGCGAAAGGGAGGCTTGCGTTGCAGATTCAATTCGCGAGTAAGAGAGCAAATGGCCTCCCGAATAGCAAGTTGACACCAAATGACAGAAATAGGAGTAGACTATATTGATGTTATCGTTCAACTTGGCAGTCCTTGAAGCGGCGGTAACAGATGGTCACGAGTCAAGATGGCACCGGGGCGATCTTCTCGCACCCCTGTTGCTGTGTATCGCCTTATCCCGAGCTTCTACGAAAGCGAAATGAGAGACAACTCCAATCGATACCTGGCCGTGAAATTAGGGCTAAGCCATCAATAATGATGAAACTTATGTAGGAACGGTGATGAGAAAGAAGATATAATCTGTTGATTGAGGTGCAAATTCGCACCATACACATAGCGTACCAGAATTCTCTATTGCAAGATACTATTGGTGGTCTTCTCCGCTCCTGCGCAGTCGGCCTAATTCCAATCGGTGTGTTAGCTGATAACATACGAAATGACATTGGTCTGCTTGCTATGATTACAGTCTTATAGTTTTAGGACGGTAATCGCATGCGCACTTATGGAGGCTATCGTACCAAACGATTTGTACATTTCCGTGTCTAATAGAGTTGTCTCTGTCTGCATGCATGATGTACAAGAAGCAATGAATCATGCACGCATTTTTGACCCTTTATCTCCTCACAACGCCTGATACAGATAACAATGACGGCGTGATGTTGACCTAGCAGCGATTTCATAAGCCCATATTGAACACTGTCGCCTCAAGATTGTCTCCTTTCGCTCCCTTGGCAATGCATAATGGGTATTGCTTCAAGAGACCTTGGTTCCGCATTTGTATCCGCAACTCCTTGCAATAATTGATCGTGTAATCCAAATTCTATCATCGTACCTTTTCGTCATATATAAACAAATTGAAACGTCCCTGGCACTAGCCCGGCCGAGACGACAGTGGGTGGGGTCTTCTTGCGGCCTACTCTTGCTTGACAACGACTCCGTTGGTGGCGTTAGGCGTCGCGACTGCATTAGCAGACGCTTCCTTCCTTGGTGGCTCAGAATCTGGCTTCACTAAACGTTCGTACATGTTCTTGATATTCTGGCCCGGAGTATTCTTATTCGGCCAATTCGAAGCTACGAAGTCCCTGCATGAGAGATTAATTGGACGCTGTCGCCAAGGACTAATCAGGACTTACCAATATAACGTCTGGTCATTTGAAGTCGTGTCTGGATCGGAGCACAGATCCACTACAAAATTACCAATCTTGACCAGCTCCACTCTCAAGACTTTTGCGCGAGCTAGCTTGTCTGGCATGTCTTGCTTAGTAGCACCTTGCACAGCCTTCATGCTTTCCTTGACAGGAGCGAAGAGCTTCCACAGGAGATTGTTGACCATCGGGACAGCCTCGTGTTCATTGCTGCGAGGGCGATTGTGCGAGCTCTGGTGGCGCTCCTCATGCCTATGATGTTCTCCGTTGGATCGTGGCCGATTGTCATGTTTGGATGTGTGGCCATTTTGTTCTCCAGTAGAGGTTCGGCATTCGACACTCTGGCGACTGCGATGCTTTTCTGACTCACGATGCCCTCGCCGAACAGCAGATGGAGCAGGAGACGCAGAAATACTGGCACGATTGTCTCCTATGCGTGGGTGTGTCTTCTTGTTGTTCCGATGGTGGTTTTCGAGCGCTCGTCTGG
Source organism: Lecanoromycetidae sp. Uapishka_2 (assembly GCA_035521555.1). Taxonomy (NCBI): domain Eukaryota; kingdom Fungi; phylum Ascomycota; class Lecanoromycetes; species Lecanoromycetidae sp. Uapishka_2. The sequence continues at coordinate 9,688 of JASZXT010000122.1, forward strand.
CAGCGGGATCGGTACCGCCACTAATCTTTTCCTTGAGAACCGAGAGCAAGTAATCAGCACGGCGCACCAAGTGAACGGCCCCGGGCGATTTGACACTCTTCTCTTCGCCCTTACTGCGCTCCTCTTTCTTATCGACACGATGTTCTTCAAGGAAAAATTTCTCGCTCAAGCCTAGGTCAGGGTCATCACGAATCTGGACCCATGCGCCGTACCCATGTCTGACAATACCAACGCAAAGCATGCCATCGTCTTTGGGAGTCCAGGCACAGCTGTATTGAGCAGCTTTAGAGGCTCCGTGGACTAGGAAGTTCTTCGGATTCTCCTCCTTGTCGGTCTCTTCTTTCAGGATTCGCATTTCGCTCGGACGCTCAATGATGGTCTCGGCATTTATGCGCTTGACGTTTTGGAAGTCAAAGAGCACGGCCTTCCTATCCTTCTTCGTGATTGACTTGCCTTGACGTTCCAAAGCATCGATGCGATCCTGTTCCTCTTTCATGAGCTTTTTAGCTAGGTCGATCATTTCTTGCAAAGACTTTCTCAATAGTCCACGGTCTCTCGAGGCAAGGCGAGCTTCCTGAACCAGTTCATCACCACGATCATCGATTGAGCCAAAACGCAAGTAGCCGCGCATCAGATGTCGAACTTCTTTCTCGCTCAGTGGTCGCTTGGGGTCTTGTCCTGGCCGCTGATCGGAATCATCAGCTTCGAGTTGCGCAAGGCCCCTTGCACGCTTCTTCGCAGCCCGCTCTTCACGCTCCTCGTCAGCTTGCTTTCTCTTCCTAGGCGCATTTTGCTCAATAACATTTGCAAGATAGCGCTCATCCGCCTTTCGCTTTTCTTCTGCCTTAATCTCGTCAAGCTGGGCTTTGGGAATGATTTCATCCCATTCCATCTCCGGCTTGATGTCCACGTATTCGAAGCTTTTGAGAAATTCCGCGCCACCATCTGCAGCGATGCCTTCGGGCTGTTCAGTCTTGTGCTCTTCTGCATTCTCCAAAACGGAGTCGATGTCTAATTGCTCTAGCTTTCTCTGATTATCGGACTGCGAGAACATCTTTTCTCCACGCCGCTTCAGTATGCGAGAGATGTCGTCAGAAGACGTGGGTTCTGCAATGCCTGTACCCGCACGTGCCATCTTCTCACTGATCTCCTTCGCATCTTTATCAGTAACGCCACGTTGAATGGTGATGAACTCAAGCATGAGCTTGTTTCGCGCTCGCTCAAGGACCTCTTCTTCGACTGTCTCCTTGGACACGAGCCTGTATATATTGACTGGCTTCGTTTGCCCAATCCTGTGAGCACGAGCCATTGCCTGAAGGTCCGCCTGGGGGTTCCAGTCAGAATCGAACAAGATCACCGTATCGGCACTCATTAGATTGATGCCGAGCCCTCCAGCACGTGTGGATAGGAGGAAACAGAAGTCTTCACTGTCTGGGGCATTGAAATGGTTGATAGCCATACGACGAGGTCCGGCGGCTATTGTACCGTCGAGACGCTGATATTGGTAGTTGCGAAGGTGCAAATATTGACCGAGAATATTGAGCATCTTGACCATTTGACTGAAGATGAGGACCCGGTGACCGTCTCTTCTTAATTTAGTGAGCAACTGATCGAGGAGCATCATCTTCCCGCTACTAGTGATCAAGGCTTTGAGCAGGTCTTCACGACTCTCGCTACCAGCCAGAATCTTGTCCTCGGCGTTCGGAAACATGAAGGGATGGTTACTAGCTTTCTTCAGTTCCATCATAATATTGAGAAGGGATTGTTTCTGTCCTTTCGAGCCTTCATTCAGAGCCGCATAGTTTTTCGTGAGGATATTTTTGTAGTATTCCAACTGAACATCTGATAATTCGACTCGTATGATCTTTTCTGTTTTGGGCGGTATGTCGTTTTCGACTTTGTTCTTCGTACGGCGAAGCATATATGGTTGGATTGCAGTTGTCATGGCGTTGATCTGCTCACCAGCTTTCTCGGATGCAAGATCGAGATTATCATCAATCTTGATTTGCCCTGGCATGAGGAAATCCATAAGAGCAGATAACTCGCCGAGGGTGTTCTGCATTGGGGTGCCAGTGATGAGAAGGCGGCTGGGAGCTTTGAAGTCAAGTAGTTTTGCGTAGAGTTGGGATTCACGATTCTTGAGCCTATGAGCTTCATCGACAGCCATGAATTGCCACTTGATCTGAGACAAATAGGTCGCATCGAGGAGGATGTATTCGTAGGTTGTCAGCAGAACGTGAAATTTTGCCTTCTGGTGGTTGCCATTGACTAGGAGCTCGTGTTCTCGAATTGTTCCCCGGGCTTTGTCGTTCCCATTGTAGACCACATAATTGAGATCCGGCGTCCAATTGTCGAAGGTCTCTGCCCACGCAGGCATGGTTGACAGAGGTACAACCACTATGAATGGTCCCTGCTGCTGCCTATCATGCCTGAGCCAATTCATGAAAGCAACGGTCTGAACAGTTTTTCCAAGGCCCATCTCATCTGCCAAGATCACGTTCTTGCCTGTACACCAATTGAAGGCGAGGAAGTTGAGTCCGGTCATTTGAAATTCACGCAGTGTTCCATGCTTGATGTAAGACGGCTGGTCTTTGAGATGCTTATGAGGACGTCGTGTACTGAGATTTGATTCGGTCTTGTTTGACTGGGGTAATGAGGAAGTCCGCTGGAGGTAACGGTCAATCTCATTTTGGGCAATTTCGCTGACAGTCTGGGTGCTCTCCCAGGTACACGCGTCGTAGTTAAGCCCTCTCCCTAGAAGGCATTAGTAATTTGCAATAGATTTGGCTACGATGAATATACATTTCACCAAATACTCGACATCACCGTGATCGCCCTTCTTCATATGAATGACCCTCTCAACCTTCTTGTAGTCCTCCAATGCATCAGCTTCACGCTCACGATCAAGATTCCACCTCTCGTGTTCTTCGGGTGGAATGTCTTCGTCGTGCTGCATGAGAATATCCTCCTGAACGATCCGTCGGAAGTAATTATCCAGTCGCTTTATGCCACGGCAAGCGGTCAAAGCAGCGTTGCTCTCCCACGTAGCATGGATGTGGGCTTTTCCTTGCCACTTAATCTATTGGAGGTCAATAACGATTGTATATAGAGCGCGCAGCGGGGCCACATTTGTTTATACTTACATAATACTCGAAGTCGTCTCTCCCGAGATCAGTAACGTCTTTGCCTATAGCGAGTCAGCGTATGCATCCAGCAACACAAGTTTCGACTGACTTGTGTCTTCACGCAGCTTGTGGTTAAGGACAACATCAATCGCTGGTACATCCTCTTGGGGAACCCAGTCGCCCTGTTGGAGGGTGTCCGCTTCGTCATCGAACATGTCATCGTCATCTTCGTTGTAATTTGAAACTCTAGCAGCCTTCCTCGTTGAAAACCGTACTTCGCCGTGGGTGGGAGTGGTATCACGAGCCGGCTGAAGTGAGCGACCACGTCGTTTTCTGGATGTAAAAGCTCGACGAGAGCCACCATAAGCGTCTACGTCGGACTCACTGTCTGATATCGAGCGAGCGGATGGAGTAGCCTGGTTGGACACTACACGAATGGTTAGTGCGTGGACAAAACATTTTCAGCCTTGTCAGACATGTTTCAATTGAGTTTGTACATTACCTTGGTTGGAGGTCACATGTCTTCGCCGTTTGCGTGGTGGGCCGCTTCTAATGTCCGAGCCAGAATCATCTTCGTCAGACTCATCGTCAACCTAGCATGATCTGTTAGCGTCCTGGTCTGATATATGAAGAAGGGATAACAGACGATCTGCCGTGATGGGCGAGGCCGGCCCTTGATGAACGAAATTAGCAGAGTAATCTCGTCTCAGGAAACCAAACCTTACACTTCGACGTAGACCATAGAGTTCAGGGTTGTTCAGCATGAAGTCATCTGGTTCGGCGCCAGCTTTGCGTTTCCGCTGCCGTGGGGACTCCTCGGATGATGAGTGTGCGTCGTCCAAAGATCCTTGATTGGCAGTGGGAGGTGTTATCATGTCATAGTCAGGATCATCTTCACCAATCGCATCCTCTTCAGATTCTTCGTCTGACGTTTGTGTTCCAAGATCCTCGTCAACATCATGCCGTTCACTATTCGGAAATGAGGTAGAGGCGTTGGGAAGATCGAGCGCTTCAGAAAGGTCGCTCTCGCTTGCTGGTGTCACGGCCCCGTTGATCACAGGTTTAGAAGAAGGAGGAGAGAGGTGTCCGTTCGAATACGAAAAGCTAGAAGTTGTCGACGAGGTTGGTTGAAACATCAGGCTGCTCGCTATGGACACTTGATGTTAGCATTGAAGAGCAACGAGGAGGCTTCTGGACTTTGCGCATGGTGGGCAGGTACACAGATAGTAGGCGATCCACAAAACAGTCTTTATGACTCTTGAAGTTTGATATGAATGGAATCAATGTGTATATTTGATGAAAACATGGGTTTTGGTGATGGAGTTGATGAAAGGCCACCGACGGGTAGGCATACTCCTTGGCTGCCTAGAGACGGCATTGCAGGATATTGAACATGCTTCAGAGCCACAACGACTTCTGGAGAAGGCATCCAAGGTGAAAACAGTGAACATAGCACATTGTATAGATTATAGTCTGCGGTAGTAATCGCTTGAACCAGCGGTAGCCCAGTGCATTGTGTTGGCCGCAGAAAATTGAAGCCTTGTTTAGAATACTCAAGGAACATGTACTTACAAGCCATGGCTCTAAGAGCCTTCTCTGAGGACTTCCAACGTTGTCGATGTGGTGGTGTGGTGCAGATATGGGATATGTGTAGGTTGTACTTTCTCAAGAAGTGTAGAGCCTGGGGCTGCTGGATTAGAGCCGCCCCTTAGCGCAGGCCCGGGCTTAGCGCACTAAGTCCATCCCCACTACTACGAGTAAGACTTTTTGTGTTAAATATATGAATTTTGGCTTTGGTTGTTCTTTGTGCGTACCCTTCTCCCTGATACCAACCTTGCGCATTGTGTTATATAGGTACCAACCAAGAACTTTGTGCCACTCTATCTCAGGATCTATCTCAGGAAGATAGTGAACCCCGCTTAGAACGCTGGTTCATAAATACAATAGCATCTAGCATTACAATGACGGACAAGTTAACCCGGTATTTATAAACCTATGCTGGTCCTGGTCCGTGCCTATGCTGACTGTTGGCTTTGCCATGAAGTATTGCTATCGTCAATAATGACAAAGTAAGTGACGCATAGTACCCTGTACTGACATTGACCTTGCTAACGGTATTCTTTCTGCAGTGCAAGCCCAAGGTACAACAACAGCCACCAGATATTTACCTTTGCTGTATACTATCTCTGACTTCTCACCAGAAATGCCGTCAGGAATGCAAGAAGTCATGCCCCGTTGTCCGAACGGGCAAGCTCTGCATCGAAGTCACCCCAGACTCGAAGATCGCTTTCATCTCAGAGCGCCTATGCATAGGTTGTGGTATTTGCGTAAAGAAGTGCCCTTTCGCTGCTATCAACATTATCAACTTACCTACCAACCTTGAGTCACAAGTCACTCACCGATACTCAGCCAATAGCTTTAAGCTTCACCGGCTGCCTATGCCCCGTCCAGGGCAGGTTTTGGGACTGGTAGGAACCAACGGCATTGGCAAGAGTACTGCTTTGAAGATACTCAGCGGCAAGTTGAAGCCAAACTTGGGTCGCTACGATGATCCACCAGACTGGGAAGAGATCCTGAAATACTTTCGTGGATCGGAGTTGCAAAGTATGTCAAGAGACATAACAGCTGAGCCAGTTGCTGATAGGAGCCAGACTACTTCACGAAGGTCCTGGAAGACGATCTGAAGGCTGTCGTTAAGCCTCAATACGTCGACCAAATTCCGAAGGCTGTCAAGAGTGCTGATAGAACGGTCGAGACGTTATTAAAGCAACGATGCCAGATGGACAATCTTGAAGAGATTATGGACGTTCTAGGTGCGGATCTCACCCACGGCTGTAGAAACAATACTTACATGACATTCAATAGAATTGAATCAAGTCGCTGACCGAGACATTGACAAGCTCTCTGGTGGAGAGCTGCAGCGTTTCGCAATTGGCATTGTCTGTGTCCAGAAAGCGGATGTGTATGAAACACAGAGCGACTCATTTTTTGTGACAAGCAGCTAATATAGACCTAGCTACATGTTCGACGAGCCTTCTTCCTATCTCGATGTCAAGCAACGTCTTGCTGCCGCCAGAACAATTCGGAATCTACTCCGTCCAGACGACTATGTGATCGTGGTAGAGCACGATTTGTCCGTCTTGGACTACCTGTCGGACTTTATTTGCGTTCTTTACGGCAAGCCGGCCATTTACGGCGTCGTTACACTACCTGCATCTGTCCGAGAAGGCATCAACATCTTTCTCGATGGCAATATTCCCACAGAAAATCTGCGCTTTAGGGAGGAGTCGTTGACCTTCCGTATTGCCGAAGTGGGCGAAGATTACATGACAGACAAGCAGATGAGCTACGAATATCCAAGAATGGAAAAGACATTGGGTGGCTTCCACCTAAAAATCGAACCTGGCAAGTTCACCGACTCTGAGATCATAGTAATGATGGGTGAGAACGGAACGGGTAAAACGACCTTCTGTCGTATGCTCGCAGGTTCCGAAAAGCCAGACAAAGGCTCAGTGCCAGGCATGAGCATCTCCATGAAGCCACAAAAGATCACACCAAAGTTCACCGGCACAGTCCGCCAGCTCTTCTTCAAGAAGATCAAGACCGCGTTTTTGAGTCCTCAGTTCCAAACAGACGTTTACAAACCCCTCAAGCTCGACGACTTCATTGACCAAGAAGTCCCGAACCTCTCCGGGGGTGAATTGCAACGTGTTGCCATTGTTCTGGCCCTGGGCATGCCAGCAGACATCTACCTCATCGACGAACCGAGCGCCTATCTAGACTCCGAACAACGTATCATCGCTGCCCGCGTCATCAAACGCTTCATCATGCATGCGAAGAAAACCGCTTTCGTTGTCGAGCACGATTTTATCATGGCAACTTACCTCGCAGACCGAGTCATCGTCTTTGACGGTCAGCCCTCCGTTGATGCTCGGGCTAATACTCCCGAGAGCTTACTGACTGGCTGCAACAAATTTCTTAAGAATCTCGACGTCACGTTCCGGCGTGACCCGAACAGCTTCCGGCCGCGTATCAACAAGGACAAGAGCCAACTGGACCAAGAGCAGAAGCTGAGTGGGAAGTACTTCTTCCTGGAGAACGAGAGTTGAAAAGGGCGTCCATAAAAGCCCACGACAATATATTAACGCCGGAGTAGACATATACGGAGTGAAGACTTCGGGCGCTGGTGAAGGCGCCCGTAAGCGCGGCGCAGGTCTCCCTGACGAAGAGGTCTGTGCTGATGAAGATGACGACGAAGACGACTAACGATGGTGGCGGCAGTCTACCTCCTGTCAATTATCTTCAGTCCTTTGCGTGGTCTGCTTGACTCTGCGACTGAAAGATCTTGATGGGTTAAGCTAGGTGACTGCCGCCTGAACGGTGGAAATGTTATGAAACCAAATGCAGTGTGATTTATCTCAATACCCATGGAATGCGCTTCAAGTACAGCAATTGATACACCATGTACTTCTGCAATGTTGCAAGGGAAATGCAAGTGGGGAGAGTCGTTAACTATATAATTTAAAAGTCGAGTAGAAGACCAATTCCAAAAACCTATTGGCACTGCCCTTTCACTGAAATTCTGATCTTGTGGCCTTGGGAATGGCAATGTGTGATGCTAAGAGACGAAGATAATAAGACGACCACCAAGGTTCTATACAGTACAGTCTTTGAATTTCATAGTGGTGCCACCGAAAAATTCGATCTTAACAAAGTACACATCATACTTCACTTAATGCACAGATGACACAGCCCACCCGTCTATCAGTCTTATGAAAGCATGGGTACGCAAGTCAAGACCTCAGTCTTCAAGTTGTCTAATCGCTGAAAGAGGTAGTAATACAATCGAAAATGCAAGCATCTGGTACTTGTTCTATTCTCATCGAATGAAATCTGCAGGTCTGAAGAAGGTAGAAATTACACCTGACTTCAAGTGTCTTCAACTAAATCCTCTCCTTCAAGAATCAGTAGCCGCCAGATTCTCCCTGCTCAATTGAATTTGCTTTTCCCGCCTACTCCTCTTCAACCATCTCTCCCTCCTCACTTCCTGAATGCACAGCCGGCTCCTCCTTTACCGGCACCACAATCTCAGGCGTCTTTTCCCTTCTCCTCCTCCCATCATCCTTTCTGGCCCTCTTCCTGCTCTCCCCACTTGCATCACTATCCCTTCTCCTTCTTCCGCCAGCACTGACATTACCACCATAGTCCAATTCGTCCCTACTTCCCCTTGGGTCCCCTCTCGTACGATACAACCGCTCACGCTCTTCCTCTCGCTCGCGCCTTTCCCGTTCATAGTGGCTGAGTCGTGGTGGACGGCTGTCAATGCGTTCGCGCTCGCGCTCGCGAGAACGGGGTGGTGGTGAGAGACCTGTTGACCCAGATTTGTGGTATTGCCGCTCGCGATCTGCCATTGCTTTGCGGCGGTCTGCTTCATATGCGTCGAGCTCAGGGGTGCGGCTGCCGCGACGGCGGTCGTGTCGATCCACGGGGATGGCGTGGCGGTGAGATGAGACGTGGCCGTTGCGAGGGTCACGTTCACGATGTTCTCGAGTTCGAGAGCGGTCTCGCTTAGAGTGGCGCTCGTCTTCTTCCTTCTCTTTGAGTCGACGGAGGACCTTATCAAAGGCTTGGCGACGAAGAGAGTCGTCGTCCAGGGCTCTGTATTCTTCGAGGTGTTGAATGTGTGGGCGAATGCTATCGTAGGTTGTGTTGGATGTTACCGCGGGGTTGGAAAGGTGTTTGATTTTGGAGCGGAGAGAGTCAATTAGGCGGCGCTGTTGGCGTTCGGAGGCGTGTTTGTCGTCTTCGGTGCGCCGAAGGACTTTCTCAAGGAGGCGGTTGAAGATCAGTTCAAGTGTATCTGGAGAGATGGTTGCGGTGCGGCGGTCGGTGGACATCACATCGAGGAAGTCTTGTGTGGTAGTTTTGGGAGTGATTTCATAACGCTTATCTTCGAGTACATCGTAGACATCGTTGCGAGTCAGGCGGAGGGCTCGCTCTTCTTCCTCGACCATGTCCCAGAACAAGTCTAATGGGGTAGATCCGGGCTGGCCAAGCATGGCTACGTACCTAGAGTCCTGTTCGATGTCTGGCAGTATGTCCATCCATTTCGTACCGGCCTTGATCTTGCCCACCGCCTTGAGCTCCTTGAGTAGGTCAAGGTACCTGTCTCGATTCTGACGCTCTCTCCGTGCTTTCGAGTTCTTTTCGCGCTGGCGCTCATCGTTGAATGTTCGCTCGAGGGACTTGATATGGTTCTCGAAAGCTGTCAAAATATCTGACTTGCTAAGGGTCTTGAACTTATCGTCTGATGTGAATTTCTCATTCGACTCAATGACCTCCTGCGCTTCCGCCCATCTTGTGTACGGCTCCAGATCTAGTCCCTTTAATAAACCAACGAGATCGTCCATGGCGGATTTTCTGGTGATTGCCTCACGTTCGACATTCACCTTTTTGAGCTCGATGATGTACTCCTCAAAAAGCTGCCGTCGCTCAGTATCATCGTTTGTGGACCTGAAGATTGTCTCACCCTCAATGATTGGACGCGCCGTCTTCCATCGAGTATAGTGCTTTATCTCCGGATGGCTTCTCAGCATGGTGCCGAAGTCTGCACGGAGTTTTGCAAGCCTTTCCTTTGCCCTATCCTTTTCTTGTAATCGAACTTCCACTGCGTATTTCTCAAATGCTGCTTTGCGGTCTTTTGGGTCTTTCAGCGCTCGATATTGCGAATCTTTGATAGTCGCGCGCATAGTCTGCTCCCAGGTCCAGTCAGGCTGTACACTTGATCTTCGGAGAAGTTTGATGAATGCAGCTTCAGCTTCCTCGAACGTCGAATACTCGGGCTCATTCTGCTGCGCACTGATCATTGGGCCCTTTGAACTATTGATGTCTCCGTACCCAATTTGCCTGTCCGACCCTGCGCGCTCACCATAATCATCTCTGTCGCGTTGTTGGGTGTATGAACTAAACGAGGCTGTGCCACCAGCGACGAATTGGGGAGCTCTACATAGGACAATTAGCTGGACCACTTGAAGCGCTCATGGTTGATCTTACGGCATTGAGGGTTTGGGAGTAGGTGCAGCCTGAGCAAGCGCATTTTTGTAGACCTCTGGTATTTCCCATGAGCTTTGCTTTGACTCTGTATTGTACCAATATTTCCTCCCTTCCGGTGTTGTATACTCTTTCCATGGCTGATTTGCCAGAGCTCGCTACATTCTATCAGCTTCCACGTATTTTATAGGGTAGAGACCAGCGCTTACCTCTGCCGGAGACATTAATTCGATAGGTTTGGTCCATTGTGTAGCTTTAGTCACAGTATTGTAGAAATATACCCGACCTTCAGCATTACGGGCTTCCGACCAAAGGACAGGGGCTGCCGCAACCCCATTTGCGCCGTTCATGCTGATGTGACTCTATTCGTGAGGACTACTGGCTCCTAAGATTCAGCTGGGTGCTGCTTGTGATGACGCTTGAAACTAAAGAGAATGAACGGTTGAATCCTGAGGTTGACCGTTAAATTTATTTGGCTAAAGATGAATGAGGCTCTGCGGGAGGTGCCGTTCAACACGTCGAAGCTTCTCCTTGGTTTTACCAGCGAAGCCGTGGAAGGCTACTCTCCCGGGCTGGGTCCTAAAAACCTCCCACTCTTCGGTGTGCTTCCAAGCAGAGATGTGATCTATCATCAAGTACATGGACCCCAAGGAGTTCTTAGAGGCTTCCCGAGTGGAAGTACTAGTACCTCAAGCTCCTCCACTTAATCTCCAGGAGGCATTTGGGAACAAGTTGACCCGAGCCGATGACAGCTACGCAATCGAAGAGAGATCTCTTTTGTTTTTCGGTGGGTACCCTTCTGTTGCAGAAGAGAATCTGTGGTCTTACTCATACCTAGGTATGTGGCAGATGAATTGACTACAGTCTACATTGTCCTTCGAACGCCATACCAGGATGAGACACAACTTAGGTCCTACCTCAAGCGTCTGGTGATCACCTTAGAGGTACAAGCATATGGCATCCATTCAACACCTTCGTACGGTCGAGACGGATCGAAGGAGGCCTCTCCATCCCGAAATGAAGACACCCTATGGTCCAGTAATATCGATACATCTGAGGATGCAACGAACTTCATTCGGAGTGGGGATGGAGAAGACTCTCAAGAGCATGTTTCGGCGATCTGGAGATCGATTTTTCCTTTAAGTGGGTGAATGCGCATCCCATACCCGTCCATCGGGGTATTGATGCGCTCAGGTCGGCCCAGGATGCGACTTCAGTCACCTACGATCGTCTTCAAGACTACTAGTACTTTTGTACCGGCCATGGACGAGCTTATCACCCAATTTCGAGATCCCTACCTGGCGAGCGGCGTACCAGCGTCCATCAACTTGCTGGAATCCTTGAAAGGCGACCCGAATCTACAGGGGGCTGTACCAAAACTCACTGCATCTCGGCTAACAAGTGTATCTCCTTTGGCGCATCGTGGAGAAAATAATGGTATGGCACTGAAATCTATTCCACCGAAAACTTTCCGTGCGCTTCCAGCCATCTCGAGTCGAGTTCGATACTCACAGTCGAATGGCCGGCCTGGGAAACCCTCAATTATCGCATCTCTTGATATAGAAGTAGCGCCATTCTCTAAAGATAGTGTAATTATCAGCAAAGTTGACATGGAATTGCCAGATGGGATGTCGGAAGATGTTGGAAAGGGACATGCTCCTACGTTGCCTCTTGTGTGTCAGCCAAAAGACAATATCGTTTTCCTGTATCGTCTTACCCCAAATGAGAGCTCCGCCGATAGCTTAATCCCGACGCCAGCAAGGACCATATTGATAACCATTCAAGGCGTTGTCCTTGTATCAGATACTTGCACGCCTAAAATAGAGATGAGGTGGAAGACTGGCGTGGACTTCTCGACTGCCTTGAATCCTACATATGGTGCTCCTGCACAATCGATGCAGAGACCTAGCAGGCCAAGCAGCCTTTCGACTGCTCCCTCCACAACCACTGTAGATAATCTACCAGTGACCGGTCGGGAAGGGGACTTGTCTACCTCTGCGAAGCGTCATCAAACTCGTCAGCGAGCTGTTTCAGTAAGCGACTTTGGTCTCTCAGTGACTTTTACAGCGCCTAGAACAGTCCATGTGGGAGAGTCGTTTACTTGGGATGTCCTAGTCCTCAATCGCTCGAGTAAACCCCGCCAGCTTAGTTTTACCGTCGTTCCCATACGAAAACACCAACTCCCCAAGAGCCAGACGCCTGCAGTGTCCACTTCACCAGCTCTGGAACACAAGGGAAGCGACATCGCTGAAGCTGTGCTTGATGAAAATTTGTTGTACGGAATGCAGAGAGATGCAAGCACTGAGGCTGCGCAAGTACTCAGTCTGACAACAGATGTCAGGGTTGGGTAAGTCATATCTGGGCTTTCCGTTCTACGACTCTGACTTGATACATAGGCCTCTACACCCAGACTCATGTCTATGTAAAGAGCTGCGATTTCTCCCCCTGAGGCAAGGACGTCTTCATATAGAAGCTATACGGGTTACCGACATTGTAACCAATGAGTCCATAGATATTGCCGACGTGCCTGATATCATAGCAGAAGCATAGACTAAACACATAACTAATGAAATAAATTCGCAGTTCGAATGCAGAAAATTGTGAAAATGTAGCCTGGTCAAGTGTCTTGGCTGAAAGCGGGACGGCGTCAAAGGCGGCGAGGGCGGCATGAGTTCTCAGGTCCAACAAGACATGGGCTAGTGTGTCATAGAGGCGATGCCACTCATCCCTACATTAGAGCTCTTACCGTCCAACCATTATCATAGGTAGTCTTCCTGACTTTAGGGGAAACGCGACCTTGCTGCTCATACTATTGCCGACCTATGCCCATTACAGCGCTTTCTGCCTCGAAGCCCCATCCAAGCGCATCCACGTCCACCAGGCGGCGCATCTGACTTATGACCATAATTCCATATTGGAGCTTCTCTACGTACAATATACAGGATGATTGAGTCAGCAAGGCGGAGGGTGCTCGACACTCTCAATAGCAGATACCTATACGGTCGGGTGGTGCGTGCCTTCCTACACATCATGACTTCACACGACTTTATCAGGCGAATAATTACATTCAAAAGACAACCTAGCATCTCCACCTCCAAATCTTACTGATTCGACACTGTATTCTTAGCCACTCCTACACGCACTCGCTTTCATACTCGAAATGGTCATCGTTGCAAGGATGATCGCCAAGTTCAATACTTACTATGCGGACAAGCCTGGTAGGACCCTGCGGCTAGGATAATGAAGCATAGCGGCTAACGATACTCTCTAGTACTTACTATAATGGTCACCAATGCTGTATGTTCCTCCATTGATCGAGCTACAAGTTTTAAAAGAGGTGAATTGGACAGAGTGCTGAAAACTGGTCCAGGTGCTCGGAGGGATAGCAGACACAGTCGCCCAATCCCTCACAGCCATACGATCCAAATCACGGCGAAACCTCGCTGCAAACAAAGACATCTCAGACGGCATCGAGATGCCGGAGTACGACGAAAAGAGCCCCTACACAACAGAGTTCATGATACCACACCGCACACCAGGTCCACCGCCCTTTGATTTCGAGAGATTGACGAGGTTCATGTCGTATGGTTTCATAATGTCGCCCGTACAATTTCACTGGTTTGCATTCCTTTCAAGAGCCTTTCCGATCACGAAACAGAGCGCGACGGTGCCGGCGTTACAGAGGGTGTGTTTTGATCAGCTGATTTTTGCGCCAGTTGGTGGGTAATCCATGATTGTGCGTGGACTGTGCTGATTCAAGGACAGGGCTGGCGATGTTCTTCACGTTCATGACTGTCACCGAAGGGGGTGGACGACGAGCAGTAGCACGTAAATTCCAGGATGTGTATTTGCCCGCCCTGAAGGCAAACTTCATGCTCTGGCCTGTAGTACAGATTCTGAACTTCAGGGTCATTCCTTTGCAATTTCAGATCGTAAGTGAATTTCAATTGTCCGTGTATCTGTCTTGACTAAAAGCATCATAGCCCTTCGTTTCGACTGTCGGTATTGCCTGGACGGCTTATCTATCCTTAACCAATTCCTCTGATGAGCCACTGTGAGCACCTATCGAACATGAGCTTTTCAAGTTTCACTTCAATTAGATGAATGGGATTAGCCTCTGGCGATGGCATCCTCGGCGTTGGGCTCAGGATTGCCGCCGCTGTAGTAACGAAGAGAAAGATCAAATGCATATGTGAGCGTACATTGCTGCACCTAGCTCTTCGTTGGCGTTGGTGTATCGACTGGAAGGGACAAAAATGCATCTTTACTTAATGACTGCATGACTTGGACGGGGTAGCAGTTCATGGACATACCACGTAATGAAGTCATCATGAATATCGAAAACAATATCTAGCTCTGAACGGGCAGCATGTCTGTTGACTTATGCCGCGGCATGCGACTAGCCATTCTCTATTGCCAGGTCCGTTATTCAGCACACGGTGTCCTACCTTTCAGACCCCTTGGACCTTCAAGAGCCATGTATCAAGTCTCCCGTCCTGAAATCATCGCACGAATTAACATAGAATCATTTCGGAGACTTCGAACCCAATACTTGATACTGTTCAGGCCTTGGCACCGAGATACTAGTCACCACACATCTGCCACAAAATACATCACAAACAACACTCCTGCGCTTCTTGACGAGACAGTCGATTTATAGCTCAATGAATACCTCAGTACCTTCTAGCTTTACATGACACTATCACCGCTGAAGCCGTTGGTGTCAATCATGAAGTCTCAGGCCATCGCGGCTCTCATGGGAAAGCAAAACTCGGCGACGATGCATATCGAGTTCTCACTAACCTAGCTTTCCAGAAACATTAGGAGACTATGAAATAGTATGTGACGGATGTACCCTGGGGTACGTAATATTGGGTGTCGCCAAATTGGGTCGTGTGCAAGCATAGAATGGTACTCTAAGGGTGTTGAATCAGTAATATATCACGACTTATGCATGATAATATTTCGTCCCTACTTGAAATCGTGCCAGAAAATAGATGGAAATTTTCGTGGCTAAAATTGATCGTGGCTATCTAACATATGCAAAGTCTGAGTTTCGTACTGTTCAAGAAGATCATTCTTGTCTCAACGTCGAAGTCAATTCAGCCAACTCTATCCACAATCAAGCCGACTCGGTCAATATCGACACCCAAAATGAAGACAGATTGCTCGTGATACAACGACAACACATTTTTCCGATTTAACACCTGTCAGGAATCGTACAGCTAGCCTCGCGATACCCGCCTTTTCACACTGACTTCACACTTACGAAGGGTATAAAGACCCGGACGCTCTGTTCCCACTTTCTTAAGCTTCCCACACTCGATCAAACCATTTCACGCATCTTTCTTTCAATATGCCGAGAAAGAAGCACGTATCCACATTCCCATTCCTGCAGCTACCAGCCGAGATTCGCGTCCGCATCTGCGAGTACGCTACCGTTGGGATCGAGCCCATAGAGATTGCACCGCGAGATCCTGTCCCTGCTAGTCAACTCCGTTCTGGAGCTCATTATCATGCTAAGGACGAGTACCGACAGGCTACTTCCAACACCCGGCTCGCAATAGCATTTACCTGCCGCCAACTATATCAGGAAGCCAGTCCGATCTACTACTCGAAAAATTGGTTTCCTACCAATTTCACTCACAATGACTATCGAGGTCTCGATATCGAGGATTTCTTACTTGCTATTGGACGATCCAACGCCCTGTATATCAAAAATGTATGCATAGCCATATGCACTTTCGATCTCAGCCTCCCAGTTCCAGTTTGGAGTGCTGTTCCTCAAACTGGAGATCCCGTAAAGGACATTGCTCTGGGTAGACATGCCCAATATCAGATGGCATCTTTCTGGCAAAAGGCAAGGATCGTTGTCGCATCCCAAGGCAAGGTTGTCCTCGAGATGCATCCTCAACGGAGGACCGAATTCGTTCCACTTAGAAATGACCTACCTGACGTCTCAAAATTCCTGCCGTATTGTGAATTGTTCATGAAGGTTCTCTTCTACTCGACTGTGCGACGGCAAGGCATTCTTAGGCCCTGTCGTTGATGGGTCATCACTTAGACCTCGACCAGAGCAGTCGCTATCAATTCCATCCATATTCGCCTTGTTGGGACTTTGACATTTGTTCATGATTTGTCCGGATAAGGTATGAATCGGCGGCAAATATAATGGCATAGAAAAAGGAGAAGCAACTCTGAGCATTAGTATACAACAAAGCCAAGGAAAAAGTCTCTCATATGCTTTTAGATACAGCGCCACCAAAAACCTAGTCTTAATAATGCAATTCTTGACTCCAAGCTCGCACAAAATTTCCTCGCCCACGAACATTTCAAAAGTCGCTGAATTAAGGCCATTAGCGAAATGGTATCTTTCCTCTCGCTGCCCACAGAAATTCGCCTTCAAATCTACCGCGAGCTTCGCAACTATGATCGAAGACCCGGACAATGCTGTGGGCACCTAAGAAACTTTCGCGAAATCCGAGCTTGCACTTATGGATTTCATACCGCCATCGTTCGAGTCAACAAGCAGATATACGAAGAAGCAGAACCCGAACTCTACATCTCCAATGTCTTCGTATTCGTTGCCAGTGAGCACAAGCCAAGGTATATAGATTTTGTAGTCATCTTAGTTTTGCGTGGTCAATTTCACGAACCTTTTTTGTTAGCAGGTCATTACTGATGCCGTAGCCTGCTCAAAGGTGTTCTTAATGTCTACAATAATGGGGATGCGAAGTACCATCTCAGACCGCGCGCGAATTCTGTCACCTCCCATTCAAGCATGAGAAAGACATACTAATCTTCCAATCTTGCGCAGACGTCACGTTCATCTGAATACGCGGCCAATTTCACAGTCATACTCGTCTAGGCTGTACACGCAACTCCGACATGTCCAGCTACACATTTCATCGCGTTACCCGCTCTCGTTTCGAATTTCCTCTGAGATAGCGGAATCTGTGCTGGTGGAAAAGATGAACATGATCTGCCAAAATCTTTCAAAAGCAGCCACGTTGACTTCTCTGGATCTGCAACTTGAGTCACTAATGTACGGTTGGGCTGATATGCGTGAGCGAGTTTCGCAAGAAGAGGTATTGGCGATCATGAAAGCGGCAATTGAGCCATTGAGGGGATTGCCACTGTACCGAAATAATTGCGAGGCTAAATAGAAGCTAGAAAGGGCGGTGGAAGAGTACTTTGGAAGGTAGCTCTAGGAAGACTGTCTGGCTTTTTAAGCGTGAGCCTCTTATAGATTATGCTTCGGACGTTTGTGCAAAGGCTTTCGTTTTTTCTAAATGATCATATTGTCCATTGATTAACATTTCGTAGCGTAAAAGCTCCTGAATAGATCACTAATGCTGTCAGCTAAGGCTCTGTCGTCTGCTAGACTGATGTTTGATGGATTGTGGTCAGGCTTGCTCGGCAGTCTTGTACAAGGCAAGATCACGTGCACTCGCGCTTGGCGCTAGCTCTGTAAAACCCTAGCGCGTTCGGCTTTCAGGCTGCATCACGCTTGCTTTGTTGCGATCTAGGAGACATTACCTTATGTTCGCCAACGCTAGCCAGATTCCCCAAACCTTCGTCATCATGGCGGGAAATAATGGAAAGCGTAAGCACGACGCTATAGACCTTACTGGTGACAACGACGAATCATCAGCATCACAGTCCCGCAGACCACCACCTGGGAACGCTGTCAGCCAGTCACAGCGCGATAGCTGGGTAGCTCAAAGCCAAGAGGAGGATGCTGACGATGTATTGATAACCACTCAGGATGGCGATGACAGTGCAACGGCAAGCTATCAGCTATATGGTATATTAGAGACCAAAATCGTTGGAGTACAATACTATAGAGGCTACGCAACGATTGGAGAACACGTGCTCATTAGGAGAGAGCCTGGAAACCAATATGACTCTAACGCCATTCGTGTTGACAATGTCCAACGGGAGCAGATTGGTCACGTCCCGAGGACGAACGCAGCTAGATTGGCCAAGTATATGGACTCTGGAGCTTTGCTGGTTGAAGGGTCTCTCAGTGGCCGTGTCGGTGAATATGATTGTCCAATGTCACTGAAGCTATTTGGGACCAGCGATCCTGTCGAGAGAGCAAACCTACGGAATCAAATGAAGGCTGATCGTCTGCCGTCACAAGTTATCGACCAGAAAGAGAAAGATGCGAAGAAGCGCAAGGCAGAGGAATTGAAAAAAATTGCAGCCGCGAAGAAGGCCAACAGCGGGAAGAAGGGCGTTGTTCAGCAATCCGGATACTCCAGCCATGGTATACCCTCGCAAGGAGACGGTGACTCTGGGCAAAGCCTTGAGGAAATCATGGAAACAAGCCAACGTTTCAATCCTAGAGAATTGGGTGAGGTCACTGAGAAGTTTGGCGCTGGAGAAGACGACCTTGCACAGATGCCGATGGCCGAATGTCCGAGCAAGCTGCAGACAGAACTACTTCCGTATCAGCGCCAGGCACTTGCGTGGCTTCTTGAAAAGGAGAATCCACAATTGCCTGCTGTTGGATCAGAAGACACAGTGCAGCTATGGAAGCGAACGAAGACCCAATCAAACATCTTCACCAATATTGCTACCAACTTCTCACTCAAAAATTCAGAACCAACGCTCGCTAGCGGGGGGATCCTCAGTGATGATATGGGTATGGGTAAAACATTAGAGATGATCTCTCTGATAGTAGGTGATGCAGACACTTCTAGCCCTTTTAAAGCCACCTTGATCGTTGCCCCTGTTGGGGTGATGAGCAATTGGAGTGGGCAGATTGCTCATCATGTCAAAACAGAACACGCCCTTCGTGTCCTCACTTATCACGGTAATGGAAAGAAGCCCATGAAGGCCGAGGACTTTGCAGACTATGATGTGGTGATCACATCGTATGGGACTCTGGCAACCGAATATCTACCGCGTGGCAAGAAGGATCCTCCAGCCATTCCACGTGCACAGGGTCTGTTCTCCATGAACTGGCGACGCGTCATTTTGGACGAGGGCCACATTATCAGGAATCCCAGTACCAAGGCCGCCTTAGCAGCCACTAATCTCATTGCTCGATCAAGATGGGTACTTACGGGCACTCCAATCATCAACAACCTCAAAGACCTCTATTCCCTGGTCCGCTTTATCGGCCTGACTGGAGGCTTGGAGCGTCTGGAGATCTTCAATAGTATCCTGATCCGGCCTCTAAATCAAGGGGATGTTAACGCTAGCTTGCTTCTGCAAGCATTGATGGCTACCATATGCCTACGCCGTAAGAAAGAGATGAAGTTCGTCGACCTGAAGCTGCCCGAGCTCTCGGAGTACGTACACCGTATCGACTTCTTGCCTCACGAAAAAGAGAAGTATGAAGCTTTGCAGGCGGAAGCAAAAGGCCTTTTGACCACATACAAGCGCAGCCAGAATGCTAGCGGCAAACCTCAAGATACTTACCGTCACCTACTAGAGATGCTACTCCGCTTGAGGCAGGTCTGCAACCACTGGAAACTCTGTGGAGAGCGTGTAAACTCCGTTTTATCGCAATTGGAATCACAGAAAACAGTTGATCTAACCCCCGAGAATCGCAAGGCTTTGCAAGACATGCTACAAATCAGCATCGAGAGTCGCGAAGATTGCCCGATCTGTCTTGATGACCTTCATAATCCCGTCATCACTGCCTGTGCGCACGCCTTTGGATATGAGTGTATCGAGCGCGTCATTGAGACTCAACACAAATGCCCAATGTGTCGTGCCGAACTCATGGATGCAGACACCCTTGTTCGCCCCGCTGCTGAATTGGGCGAGACTGCCAACCTGCCTGACATTGACGTGGATACTAGTAGCAGCAAAGTCGAAGCTCTACTCGAGATTCTGAAAGCGTCCCACAAAAAAGCAGGCACAAAGACCGTCATTTTCAGCCAGTGGACCTCATTCCTGAACATCATTCA
Organism: Lecanoromycetidae sp. Uapishka_2; assembly: GCA_035521555.1. Classification (NCBI taxonomy): domain Eukaryota; kingdom Fungi; phylum Ascomycota; class Lecanoromycetes; species Lecanoromycetidae sp. Uapishka_2. The sequence goes on from JASZXT010000122.1 coordinate 29,789, forward strand.
AGCCCAGCTCGATGCCAATGGTTACAAGTATACCCGAATCGACGGTACTATGCGTGCTAATCAGCGTGACGCCTCACTTGCGGCTCTCGAAAACGATCCGAAATGTACCATCATGCTTGCTAGTCTTGCTGTTTGCTCGGTCGGCTTGAATTTAGTGGCAGCTAACCAAGTGATCCTCGCGGATTCATGGTGGGCTCCGGCCATAGAAGACCAGGCTGTTGACCGTGTGCATCGTTTGGGTCAGAAGAAACCTACAACTGTATGGCGTTTGGTAATGAACGACAGCATCGAGGATCAGGTCTTGAGCATACAGGCCGAGAAACGGAAATTGATGATGACGGCGTTTCAAGAGAAGACGGGTAAGAGGTACGTAGACACTTTCGTGTTGCTTATATTATCATGTATACAAGTTTCCAGAAGGAGGGAGGTGGCATTTTCCCTTTCCTTTCTCGAACGAGATGTCTTGTCTTAGCCAGCCAATGCTAATCCCGATATCATTACAGGGCTAAGGGAGCGAGTACGGCGAGGCTGGGAGATATTGAGAGATTGCTTAGATGAGGTGGGCTTTGTGAGCCACTCTTCGAAAAACGTCAGAGATTTTCGGTCTCGTTGCCGCTTGCCATGGGCTTTCATTCTTGCCACATCTCGGTTCATTTCTTCGCTTCTATGATGTATTGCTATGGGACATTCGCATCAAGTTCGCACTAGACTGGCTTTCGGTCGCCACCTCGCAAGAGATAATCCTTATTCAAAGAAGCTCTTCAATTGTTCGCAATCAGCCGGCATATCCCTTTCCTGTGTACTGTAGGGTCTTTCCTATCTAAGTGAACCATCTGCTGAGCCTCACAAGTCAGCGAATGGCACATCTTCGCTTTGGTAAACCAGCAACACATTAAGCAGCAGCTCAGACAAAACGTATTTTCGTCACACTCGACACAGTGATGTGTAGCTTTAGGAATTAGGAAAAGCAAGTCATCAAATATTGCGGCATATGTCTGTATAGAGGTTGCCACTGACCTGAGGAGGGTTTTCTGATCTCAAGTACCGCCGCGCGGTGTATTCGAGGCTGGTGTGTTGTGGAGTTCGTGGTCATAAAGTAGGTGCTCCTGATGTCCACCTACAACAATTCCTCTTTACTAAGCCAGAAACTTGCGATCACTATCATGGTTTCCTTCATTCGAGCAGAGAACTGTGGCCTAAACGCGATCTTTGTTCACTTTTCGTCGTCATGACCTTGGTAACGTACCTTCATCTCCGTGTTGCGAAGACCTTGCAATATTGTGTCACCAAAACATCTCGTGTCACCTTCCCCAGATACTTGAACCCTACCAATCCAGGACCTTCCTTTTCTCCAATTCATCCTCACAACTCTGCAAATCTAACCGAGACCATGTCCGACACTGAAGAACCCAGCTTGGTGGAAGGCACGAAGGAGTTCCTGCTTCCGGGAAGGCACTCGGATCTGAAAATTCTCTGCGCACACTGGGAGTGGAAAGTGCATCGTAGCGTCATCTGCCCTCGCTCGAAGTTCTTCGCTGCCGCTTGTAGTGGTGATTTCAAGGTAAGATCTCCGACATTGTTGAACACTACGCATCGAGCTTTCTTGCGTTTTGATGCCATCATGGAAGTTGAGGTTTTGAATAATCATGTTGATATCTGCGAGGCCTCGTCTTCATCTCGTCTTACGGCAAGAAGCATTTTTCGGTCGTTGATGACTTGTTATGTAGAGATTTTGCGGATTATATATTCTGTTGGAGCCGGTTCTTAACAAATCAGGGTGATCTTCACTAACCCTATGCTTCCAGGAAGCCCAAGACGGTATCATCTCACTTGAAGACGATGACCCGTTCACCGTGGACCGCATGATGCAATATCTCTATACTATGGACTATGACGACGAAGGCGGCGGACCAGACAGACCATACTCAGATCTTTCAGCCACGGCCACAGCCACAGCCATGGATCTCGAGGACACGAAGCCCCAACCAACAAGCCATGAGGATCTCTGGAGGTATAGGCTGATGAGCAACGTACAAGTATATGCTCTTGCAGAGAAATACGACATTGGGGCACTTAAAAAGCTTGCGATGGTGAAGCTCGGGGCTATGCTAAGTTCTGAGCAATCCTGCGGGCGTGGCAAAGTTGCCGATTATATGCAGGAGATCATCGAGGCCGTCTTCACCAGCACTCCTGACACCGATAGAGGGCTCCGTGATGCGCTGATCGGCGCCTGCAGTATCCGGCTCCCAGCTATGTTGGAGGATGAGGTCATGGTCAATGTGATCAAAGAGAATGGCGATTTTGCCTTGGGATTGCTACGCGCATCCGAAAGCTACCTGAGAGATTGTATGCGCAATCATAGAAGAACGGAGCAGGGGCTAAGGTATAAAATTGCGTTTTTGGAAGGAAAGATAGCAGCGCTGGAAGGTGAGAATTTGGATGATGCATATTATTCATAAGACTCTGGTGCCAATTATTCGAAGTCGCTGATGCATCTGATCTAATATACCTGCAAGGCTGAATAAATGGACTGTGCGTTTGTATGGAAAGCTCACCGCTAGTAATATATTGGTTGCCTTTCCTTCTGGTCTAAACGACCATTGGCACATTCTCCAAAGCGTCCGAAGGCTTTCGAAACCCAGTTGCGATCCGCTTGAGTAGGGCACGTCCCAGCTTCGATATTTGTATGACTCTTACGAGCACCAGTCGAAGTCATGGATCATCCCTAGACCGTCCAATAGGACTGCTATGCCCAAGGCAATCTTTCGCTTTAGGGGTATTTGAAGGCTTTGCATGAATGACGAATTTACGAAGAGCATAATCGCATATAAAGAGTCATTCACAAGCTCCGTAGCCAAGTATTGGGAAGCTGAGGGAAGAGAAAGCATGCATGAGGGGCCAGAGAAGATTCTCCGTTCTTGATGATTGGTGCGGAGGGAGTGCTTTCGAGGCTGTGTCATCCAACATAATGGAGGACTACTTGTGAAAAGATATCAATAGGACAGCCCAAGTGCATGATATGTTGCCAAAAGCAGCTGAGAAAGACTTCTGGTGGTTGGGGTACTGGGCATTCCGTGTAGTACCACGGCAAGTGCGACCAGAAGAGAGACAAAATATCAACACCTGCCGCATCCTTCACTATTCATAGGGAGGAATCAATTAATCTTTAAGCTGTTTCCTTCTAGTTTCACTTCTTTCAAAACAGCGGTGATAAGGTATAGTATCTTAGCAAGGAAATATGATTGTCTGGTTTCTTTTCCAGTTGAGCCTTCGGCTGGCCGAGAATCATTGGTTAGCTACCTCAAGGCCGCATGTCGTCCATGAAAATCAGAGCGAAAAGAAGGCTTTGGAAGAATTTGTCAAGAGTCTAGTTGTCACGCTCTGCAAGTAATGGACACGATGTTTTCCATACAATATTGCGGAGGTAATGCAACGATAGAAGCCTCTGGCGCACGCGACATACGCAGGTCATAACGAATGAGAGCCCACCCTGATTCCATCTTCAACGGTTATGCGTTTCCTCTAATAACTTGGCCATTTTTGGAGACCGTAAAAGAATTGTGGAGTAACACCACCTGTAGCGCGAAAAAGCGTGCAAAGCCAAATTCGAACCAGGGAGCCTGTGGTATGTAGCAAAACGAGAAAAATTAGGTGCGATTCCCATTTCTCAACCCACTGACCATTTTATCACCACCATGTTGGCCGTACAACATGTGTGGGATAATAAGCATTGACTAATACAACATATATTACTTCAAACATTACAGATAGAAATTCAAAAGGATCCACACAGTCAGTGGTCAGTGTGGGGCTGTAAAGTAGCTGTGGCCGGTTCATCTCTGATTGTCTATTCACGTAGCCTCTACGCGGACTCCATACATTCAAGTAATATCCAATTTTACCATCATGACAAGGTTGATATTGATTTCTGAGAGCACATCTAGGAAGCGCCTTGAAATCCTGAAAACATCTGTCATGAACGGGCCGTTCTTGCAATAGAGAAGTCACGCGCTGTTGAGGATTTGTACATACCCATTCATGTAATTCAATACGACGAGCAGAGATGTACGATATGCCTGTATGCTATTGAAGATAAAACAACAATCTCAAATCAGCTATGAATAGATTCACATCACTCCTGCGGCGACAATCACGCCCCAGGGATGAACCAGGCAACACTTCAATCATCTCCTCTACAAGCCCAACCCTCGTTGATAGTAACCACAGCATCTCAGACTTTGGATTCGATGGCGACAAGCTTCATGAGATTGCAATTCCCCCGGATGATTGCAAAGTAGACATCGATATCGTGGCTATTCATGGCTTGATGGGCAATCCATACACGACGTGGACAAAAGGTAGAGATCCAAATGGTACACCTTGGATTATGGACTTTCTCCCTTCGCATCTGCCAAGTGCAAGAGTGTTCTCATATGGGTATGATTCGAAATTCGTGCGCAGCTCGTCTGTCGCAGGCATTCCTGAATTTGCGATGAACTTATTAGCGTGGCTGAAGCTGAAGAGAAGCTCGGAGAGCGAGAAGAAGAGGCCTTTGCTTTTCATTTGCCATAGTCTTGGTGGCATCATCGTGAAGAAGGCATGCTATTCCCGATTGTTCTCGACATTTTGACACCATCTGACTCGATTGCCAGGCTCTAATCGTTGCGAATAACCGAAAAGACGAAGAATTCTTGAGCACCGTCAAAGGAATCGCTTTCCTGGGAGTACCGCATCATGGCTCAGGAGTTGTCGAGCTGGGCAAATATTTTGCGTACTTGCTGCGCTCCTTTACACGAAACACGAATGCCGCTCTCCTAGCGGACTTGCAGACGCGGTCTAAAGTCCTGAGCAACATTTGCATCGATGCGACTCATTTGATATGCCAACTGCAAGTCATAACCTTTTATGAGACGCGCAAATTTCCTGGTTTGGGAAGACTGGTAAGACACTTCACCCTATGCTTGCACACAAAAAACAAAGTCAACTATTGACCCCAATTGAAGATCGTTGACGAGGACTGTGCACGCCTCAACAGCCCCAACGAGGAAGCTATTCCCATTAATGCCGACCACAGCTCAGTCTGCAAATTCGTCTCTGGCGATGCGAACTGCGAATTGATAGGAGGCTCAATCGTAGCGTTGGCAACTCGGATCATTGGCCTACCTTCCCCCACTAAAGTCAGTATCCAGTCTCCCGCTGACAACCAGAACCCAAAGCTCACCATCCACGCTGCTCTGTGGGCCGATCACGACATCAAGTTGGCGTTGATCTCCCAGATTAAAGCCGACCAGACGCTTCGAATCGACACTTCTTATTGTGTTGATACTCGTGACCCCTGGCCCAACGTGCACAAGGTCATTTCCATTCTCTACTCCTACGAAGGGCAAGAACTTAATCTCATGGTCACCCATGACCAGTTGGGCGTCTTTTCCATCTATCCCGGACGAGTCGAGCCTGTCTCGTTCATTGATCCTGCTGTAGATCGACGCTTGAAGTCAGGATCTGCAGGATCAGGCCGTGAGATTATGGCTGTCATCTGGGGAACCATGCTGGGGAGACATGGGCCTGTGGACCCAAAAACCATGGCGAAAATATATGGGGGTAAAAAGGTGGAGTGTACGAATGAGTTCTTTGGGTTCGATGGATATGGGAACGAGCATAAGACTTGTCAGGTCTTCTATCGAATGAAGAACGACTTAGGGATCTTTCACTGCATGATGGCAAGGGAGCACTCGACCATTGTCTTTGATTGAATACATGGTGAATGATGTTCGATTTCTCTGTTCCGGAACTACTATTTTGACAACCGGAAGACGCAAAGATGTTTCGTAATCACAAGTCAATAGGTCGAACCCATGCCCTTCTAATGACGCGGCCAGGCACACAATGCAAAACCTTCGAACTATGTGCAACCATATCAAGGCTGCTTTCCTCTTCTGTATGTAGATATGAGCTTGTCTTCAAGGTCTATGGTGGTAGAGATAATGGGACTTATAAGACTACTATCTGAGCTCGGCACCTATGCGTTCGAAGAAATGGTAAAGAGAAAACTTCATAAGCTTTCCCGTGCCCCTTTACCTCGGGGCAGTCCCCCTGGCCCTAGGCATATACGACAGTGCCTTGCATATACTATAAGCTATACACGACGCTTATTAAATAAGGTAAGATAATAGATCTAGTCGATATGTCGAGAGTCTGTCGTCCGCTACTAAGCGTCTAATACCGCTCTTCTCTAGCCTTTAGGCTTCGTTCCGAACCGTGTTCCGGGAATAATACCCCCGGAGATCGGCATTTTTGGGTCTGACCATGACACACCTTTTTCATTCAATGGGCTCATAAGATTGAGAATCGGTCGCCATGGCTTCTCGCAAGTTTTTCGTAACGAGTCCTTGGTTTCTGTTCTGTGCTATTAGTGTCCCCAATGGCTACTTCGATCCGCCATGACCAACAAGCAAGAAGCACTCGGAACGCCCCCCACACCTCATGATCCTAGAGACGAAACTTCACCTGCGACCTCTTGCTCGGAGAGCACTATAGCTGGTGGCGTGGGCACAGAACCACCACAAGTCGAAGAGAAGGAAGCCGTGGATGAGCCTCCAGATGGTGGCTATGGTTGGGTCTGCGTTGCTTGCACGTTCTTCATAAACGCACACACCTGGGGCATCAATTCCTCTTACGGCATATTTCTTGCATTCTACCTGGACAACAATTACTACCCCGGGGCGACAGCATTGGAATTCGCTTTTGTTGGGGGCTTGTCGATATCCCAAGCGCTTCTCATATCGCCCCTTGCCACCTATATCACGAGAGTGTATGGGACGAGGACTACCTTACTGCTTGGAGTATTCCTCGAGACGCTTGCCTTGATCAGCGCATCATTTACGCATAAAGTATGGCAGCTCTTCTTGAGTCAGGGTGTCTGCTTCGGCTTTGGGATGGGGTTCCTCTTTGTTGGGTCAGTAGGCATAGTGCCGCAATGGTTCACGAAGAAGAGGAGTCTGGCCAATGGCATTGGGACTGCAGGTAGTGGCACGGGTGGCCTGATGTACAGTTTGGCTACGCAAGCAATGATAGATAGACTCGGTGTCGGATGGGCTTTCAGGATACTGGGGATACTGGCTTGCGGCGTCAACACGGTCTGCGCCTTGCTTGTAAGAGATAGGAATAAGCAGGTTGGGGCAATACAACTGGCATTCGATTACAGACTACTCAAGAAACCGGAATTTTTGCTGCTCCTGGGATGGGGATTCTTTAGTATGATGGGATACATCACCCTTTTATTCTCCCTTCCGAACTACGCCGTTAGTATTGGCCTGAGTGCGCGGCAGGGATCTATTGTCGGCGCATTGCTCAATCTTGGGCAAGGTCTAGGTCGTCCTGTGGTGGGTGTAACATCTGATTACGCTGGCCGAATGAATTTGGCTGGAGCTTGCACGTTCATTGGAGGCCTCTTTTGTTTCATAATTTGGATATTCGCGGAGAGCTTTGGTGTTCTTGTATTCTTTGCTATTGTTGTGGGCACTGTAGCCGGGACGTTCTGGACTACCATCGCACCCGTTGGTGCTGAAGTTATTGGCTTGAAGACCCTCCCATCTGCATTGTCGATTGTCTGGATATTCCTTGTTCTTCCTACAACAGGTACGTTGCGCTGTCACAGTCATTGTTGCGAATGCTTTGCTGACTACTCAATAGTCTCTGAACCCATAGCTCTTGAGCTGAGGCAGAAGACCGGTGACATTTACCTCCATGCACAAATATTTACAGCTATTATGTATATTGCAGCAGCGGTATGCATGTGGTTTCTACGGGCATGGAAGATTGGACAAATTGAAAAGATAGCCGCAGAGAAGGAGAAAAGGCCAGAAGATATTGATGCAGCAGCTACCGAGCCCATACCGACCCAAGATGTCTCTACCTCGTCGAGAGAAGCTCGAAGTAATATACTTAAGCGGCATTTGATGTGGAAAAAGGTGTGATAATTCTAGGAAAACCAGTAGATGATTAGGTCTTGGTGATTTAGATAAGGGTTGCATAGCCATGATTGTTTGAAAGGGATGCAAGAGGACGGAGCCGAATAGTACAGAGAGAGGCATACAGTTGCCCCGTCATCAACTTTCGAGCAACACATCTGCTTCGCTGGCTATCATACGGGCATTGGGATAGCGACTATTCTAGTGTCGAAGTCAGTACCTCTGGGTGACAACGTCTTTAGACCGTTTTATATGTTGCACGACTGTCTTCACATAGTAGTCTTGCATATCAAGATGCCCTTAGTCATGACTTTTGACGATTTTTCTTGGATTCCTACGCTATAATTATTGAAAAGGTGAGTTGAAAATGTTGTTGAGGGAGTGAATCTTTCAATCGCAAGGCTCAGGTGCTTGCCAAGACACTTTGTTTACGCCAAGCCGGGCCACGCGCTAAGGTAGGCGCTGCCCACAACACGCCTGGCTCTTCTCCCTTAACCCTGCTCCCCTACATCAACCTCTTACTGTACAACTCGCCAGGAACTGATTTCGAGCATTCACCTTGCTCTCAACTATCACACATACTAGTGCTCGGAATATATCCTTGCTCGTCAATCAAGATGCGTGAAATTGTAGGTTGCCCGGCGTTGGGAAGCAAATTCTCCAACGCGTCCTTGCAATTCCACCCCCACCCCACATCAGTCATGCAGCTAACTCGAGTGCTTCTTGAAGGTTCATCTGCAAACTGGTCAATGCGTAAGCTACAGCGTCTATGACTCGAGCGATTGTTGCTAATAAGGCTAGGGTAACCAAATTGGCGCTGCCTTCTGGTGTGTTCATCCTTGAAAGGTCCTACGCGATATCAAAGACATACTTACCGTGATTGGTGTATAGGCAGACCATTTCAGGCGAGCATGGACTTGATGGCGCTGGTGTGTGAGTACAGGGTTGCACCGGCTGTATCTGCCTTCTCTAATCAAAACTAGGTACAACGGTACATCCGACCTTCAGCTGGAGCGGATGAATGTCTACTTCAACGAGGTAGTATGGGTTTTCTCTCCGAAATGAAATACCGAGCTTATCATTGACAGGGATCTAACAACAAATATGTGCCCCGTGCTGTCTTGGTCGATCTCGAGCCAGGTACCATGGATGCCGTTCGCGCTGGACCATTTGGCCAACTCTTCCGTCCTGATAATTTTGTTTTTGGTCAATCTGGTGCTGGTAACAACTGGGCAAAGGGTCACTATACCGAGGGTGCAGAGCTGGTCGACCAGGTTCTCGATGTAGTGCGTCGTGAGGCCGAAGGGTGTGATTGCCTTCAGGGATTCCAGATTACGCACTCCCTTGGTGGTGGGACTGGTGCTGGTATGGGCACGCTCTTGATCTCGAAGATTCGTGAGGAGTTCCCAGATCGTATGATGGCTACTTTCTCGGTTGTACCGTCGCCGAAGGTATCTGATACGGTCGTTGAACCCTACAACGCTACACTTTCCGTTCATCAATTGGTTGAGAACTCTGACGAGACCTTCTGTATTGACAACGAGGTATACTTTGCCCAACTATCTCCTGACTATAGCTGCTGATAAAGCTAGGCTCTCTATGACATCTGCATGCGTACTTTGAAGCTCTCCAACCCATCCTATGGTGACCTCAACCACTTGGTCTCCGCTGTCATGTCCGGCGTTACAACCTGCCTTCGTTTCCCTGGCCAGCTCAACTCTGACCTCCGCAAATTGGCCGTCAACATGGTGCCCTTCCCTCGTCTACATTTCTTCATGGTCGGCTTCGCACCTCTCACTAGCCGTGGTGCACACTCATTCCGTGCCGTCACCGTGCCAGAATTGACCCAGCAGATGTACGACCCCAAGAACATGATGGCTGCTTCGGACTTCCGCAATGGCCGCTACCTAACCTGCGCCGCTATCTTCCGTGGCAAGGTCTCCATGAAAGAGGTCGAGGACCAGATGCGTAATGTTCAAAACAAGAACGCCTCATACTTTGTTGAGTGGATTCCCAACAATGTACAGACCGCTCTTTGCTCGATCCCTCCCCGTGGCCTCAAGATGTCGTCCACCTTCATCGGTAACTCGACCTCAATCCAGGAATTATTCAAGCGCGTCGGTGACCAGTTCACTGCTATGTTCCGTCGCAAGGCTTTCTTGCATTGGTACACTGGTGAGGGCATGGACGAGATGGAGTTTACTGAGGCCGAGAGCAATATGAACGATTTGGTTTCCGAGTATCAACAATATCAGGAAGCCTCCGTTTCGGAGGGTGAGGAGGAATAGTAAGTCTTCGCATTAGTCCGCGTCCATCTCCTTTCGCTAACACTGGTACCCACAGTGGTGAGGAAGAGGCGCCTGCTGAGGGTGAAGACTAGCCCTCTTCAAGTGAATAGTGCTTTGATATCCCATTGCATGAGAATTAGAGCAATATCGATGGCGTTTCCTTTACTTCAACGAATGATGTCGATCACGGGGTTCAGACTGTTTGGTTTCTAGCGACAAGATTGAGGAGCGATCATGCTTTACAGGAGTGAGAGCACAATTGATAGCTTGCAATATGGAAGATCGACTGACTAATGTGGTTTTCATGTCTTCGTACTAATGCCTGGGTGCTTTCCTACCACAACATCCTGCATGATTCGCTGCAATCTCAATACGACGTGACGGCATCCTCCAAAACGTGCGTTACACTCCCTTTGATATTAGATTTGGACGTCCCGAATGACACGAAGCTCTACCACTGCAAAAGTTGACCAGGAGGAATGGCTGTTTTGAATCTCATCCTATGGATACTTTAACGTCGAAGACTAGCTAAAACAGTGCTGATGCTAACGAGACTTCCTGATATCGACGTAAAGGCGTGTGGCTAGTGAGGTAAGCGATGGTGGTTTAGCAACGAGGAGCATGTGGCCCATTGGGCAAGAGAATCGAGGTATGTGCTCACCATAGAGACCAAATGTGCAATAGGCGGTCACTGATTGAGTTCGTGCACGATTAGGTGGAAATTGACATGATACTTTTCTATATACAGATCTTTTTGCCAGACATACTGGCTAAGTACTTCAAACTTGTCCCTGCTTTCCCCGCTGTCAGATAACTGTTATAAGGGTTCTTTTAGATCCAGACAGATCAGCACTCTTTCCAGAACAGAAGGTCCTTCCTCCACTTCTTCAGACCTCGTTACTAGGATACTCAACTTCTCCACTTCCGACGAAATCCTCTTTAATACTCCTCATACTGACAAATCGACTCAGCAGATTCGCCGAACCAGCCTTATCATTCGTCCCGCTTGCTCTCGCGCCACCAAATGGCTGCTGGCCCACAACCGCGCCCGTGCTCTTGCAATTAATATAAAAATTACCCGCACTGTTCCTCAACCGGTCTTCAGCAAATCTAATCACCTCTCTGTCCTTGGCGAATACGGCTCCAGTCAGAGCGTAATCGGATGTGCTGTCGATGAGCTTGCACATATCGCCGAAGGCTTCCTTGGGCTGTGAGTCATACACGTATACTGTGAGTATGGGACCGAAGAGTTCGGTGCTGAGGAGGTGGTGGTGTGGGTTTGTGGTTAGGTAGATGGTTGGGTGGATGAAGTAGCCGGTGCTGGAGTCGTATGTGCCGCCTACCAGACATTCGAGTTCCTTGTCTTCTTTCGCAGTATCGATCACTTTCTTCAATTTGTTGAATGAGGCTTCGTGGATCACTGGACCGATGAAATTGCCAAATTCCGTTGGTGGGCCGACTTTGAGTGCTTTGGTTTGGGCGATGAGGGCGGGCTTGATGGCTGGCCATAGAGAAGAAGGGAAGTAGGCGCGAGATGTGGCGCTGCATTTCTGACCTTGATATTCGAAGGCGCCGCGGATGGTGTTGATCGTTGCATTGTGTGGGTCTGCGCTAGTGTGCACCAGGTGGTAGTTCTTGCCGCCGGTCTCGCCCACGATGCGTGGGTAGCCTCGATATTTACCTTCGGCGACGTTCATGGCGATCTTACCGTATAGCTGGCGGAAGACGGAGGTGCTGCCAGTGTAATGGAGGCTAGCAAATTCTTTGTGTGCGAGGGCAATTTGAGTGACTTCGACCGCGTCGCCAGGGACGAATTGAATTACGTTTGGCGGGAGGCCGGCTTCGAGGAGGATGCGGTGGACAATGTAATTTGAGGCTATGGCCGAAGGGGAGGGCTTCCAAAGGACGACGTTGCCCATGAGGGCTGGTGCGCAGGGCAAGTTACCGCCAATAGCTGTGAAATTGAAGGGAGAAATGGCATACACAAAGCCTTCTAGTGGTCGATACTCGACGCGATTCCAGACGCCTGGGGAGTTGTGGACGGGCTGTTGTGCGTACAGATCCTGCGCGTATTGGACGTTAAATCTCAAGAAATCGCAGAGCTCCGCAGCAGCATCAATCTCGGCCTGCCACGCATTCTTCCCCTGTCCGAGCATTGTTGCAGCCATCAACTCATATCGATATTTCCCACCAATGAGGTCTGCAGCCTTGAGAAAGACAGCGGCGCGGTCTGCGAAGGGCATCGATTCCCAAGCTGGTTTGGCGGCAAGAGCGGATTCGATGGCTCGTGAGACATCGTCAGAACTCGCGTTGGTGTATTTGGCAACAACCTCCTTGTGGGAGGATGGGTTTGCTTGGGTCAAAGGTGGCGTTTCCCATAGCTGTGAGAACAATCAGTCGATTGTCTTTGTATCTTTGAGCCTCGGCTCTTTGCGAAGAGCACGAATTGCGTCTCATCGGCTCTTTTTAATTTTCACTCGGATGCCCTCTTACCTCTTTGCCATCAATGACCGTCGGCACCTCAAGCGTCTGTACCTTGGCTTGTCGAAGGGCTTCTTCTAGAGCTTTTCGATCTGGCGAACCTTTTTGGTAGTGTTTCTGGACCCACATCAATGGATTGACCCTCTTGATTTGGCATTGTTTGCGGACTAACATTGTTTTCATTCTCTATTTTGGGCACTTTGTAAGTTGCAATTGTGGCCATATTAGAGGGTCTTAAGCCTTGCAATGGCCTAGAAGTAGGGATCAAGGAGTTGCGAGCAGTAGAATTGTAGGATAACTTTCCAATGAATTGACGACTATTTTTCGCCATAAACATTTGAAAGCGAAGTGAATTCTCGTTGCTTTTACAGTAACCTTTGGGACGGTTAGATGCGGCTCAATTCTCCCCTCATACATACGTGGGGCTCTACTCGTAAACGGAAGGTTTTCCGCGCTGGAGCTTGCATCGATTGAAACGCAAGCTGTCAACAGCCATGATAAGGATGTGTTGAGTAAAGCTCATGACTTTTTCCCGCGTGTCTTCAGTGTTTAAGAAAAGCTTCTGGTCCTACAGAAGCCCAAATCCCTAGCACGACCTCCATGCTTCACCAGAATAATAAAATACTCATCTCCAATCACGTTGGATATCCTCCATGATGGATATACTCCAAGGTTCTCTCTATCTGATTGATCTATAAGATATATTCATTGACACTTCCTGCAGAATATCTTCCCCAAGCTGCTCAGCTTTATCATCAGTACTACTACCCCTACCAAAACTACCTCGCCCCCATCTACCGCGTCCTCCTCTTCACCTCCTCCTTCTTCTACCGCTACATATTTCCCACCCTCTATCCCATCTACATCCTCTCCAACAATGCACTCAAGTCGCTCTCCTCAGACTCTCCCGACATCATAACCCTCCTCATATTAGCCGGCGTGCTGATAGTGTCGCTAAAGGTGCTGGAATATATGCGCAAGACCATTGTGTATTGGATCAGTGTTTTGATCAAATTGGCAATGTGGGTGATGGTGGCGGTGGTAGGGCTCTATGTGTACCAGCGAGGTGTTGAGCAGAGTGTCGAGGACTTGGGATGGATTTGGGGTTTGTTGCAGGGACTTGGGGAGGAGGGGCAGAGGGTTGGAGGGAGGAAGGCCAGCTATCGGGAGAGAGATGCTAGGAGGATGAAGGGAGGCGGGCAGCGGAAGGCCAGGGGTGCTTGGTGATTCGGATGATGTCAGAGCCTGCAGTCATGGGTCTCGGGGTGTTTCGGCGCTTATTCAAAACGTGTATATGGAAAGGGATGTTGGAAAAGTATGGAAGTTGGGAAAATGGTTTGCAAGGTATACTTAAGCCATGGGCTTGCCCTGAAAACATGTAGCATGCCATAGGAACATATCTAGATGACTTGAAGTCAGAGCTCCTTGCTATGACCAGAAGCATTGTGTTTACTGAAAGCTGACAGCCCGCTCGACCCCTAGATTCTCTTGCGATCCTTGCGTGGGACCGTTCCGACGCCCTCGCTATGCTTTTGTTTGCACCTTTCATCGACCCGGCGTAATCCAAATGTGGGTATCATACATCATCGCAACATCATCCTGAGCTGTGTCAATCCATAGCAGAGTCCCCGTAATCATACTCGACTTCGTCATTGGGCTCTCTGGGCTCTTGTGCTTCGTGATACTGGACCATGTCATCAATGTAGCTCAATATTGCGCCGACACTATCCTCGTTCTGGACATCCAGTTGCAGAAAAGACACCATACTGAAGTCGTCTATGAGTTGTGCCACTGCGCGGTTCAGACGTTTGAAACTGCCTCCCGCCATGACGGAGGCTGACGAAGAAGGGTCGGCTGTTCTGTCTTCGGCTGATTTGAGCGCAGCTTGGCTATCGGTCGGGTCGTCGTCCATCAAAGAAGTATCTGGATCTATGAAACGTTTCAGGTCCTTTTTTGACAATGTACCCTTGACTAAGTCCATTTTGCTGAGGACGTTCACGTGCGGCACTTCAAGCATGATCATTGCGCTCATGGCTGAGAGTGTACCAGCGAAATATTTGGCTCGGTCCACCACAAAGGTCGACTCAAGGAGATATGTGGCGCAAAGGTTGACGTTCAACGCTCCAGATCGCGTGAGATGCTTGACAAGAGCTGGTACAATAGGTATATGTGTGTAGAGCTCTATCTGACCTGGCATGTCGATGACGATCAAATATTCCTCGGTCAGAGGATCTATGGCTTCAGAGAGAAAGTCCAGATTATCCAGGAGAAATCTATAGGTCTAAGAATAAGCATAGAGTACCCAATGGTCCCGCAAAGTGCTTACTCGAAGCAGTTTATCAATCCCCCATTCGGGCCCACGCCCATCTCTTCCATAACATCTTCGAGAGAGATGAGCTCCTTGATGTCTAGATCAGGCTCATACGCAAATTCCTCGGCGGCTGGATCAAGGTTGATATAGAAGCATGATCGCTTGTTGAGTCGGAGGTGCTGTATCAAGGCGGAGCAAAAGGTTGTCTAATTTTTGCTTAGTAGTGGCATGGAAGAGATACTGGGAAACGCGCACACCTTGCCGGCGCCCGCCGGACCCATAACCATGCAGCCAAACTTACTCATGATGCAGATGCAGGTTGTTAGTTGGGGCAGTGGTCCTCAGTGCCATGTGCCATTCAGACCAGGAATTAAGCTCGATCTCCGAAACATGGCCCGGCTATTCTTCGGCAACTCAAGGTTCCAGGTATGGCGTGCCCGAATGCAATTCGGTGGTTTTTTATTTTTCATCCTCCATTACAATCAGCAATTGAACATAAAATCCCCAACAATACAATCTACTTGTCTTGTAACCAACAAAGAAAGAGCGTTCTCATACGAGCCACAAGAAAACTCATATGATGGGTAGCTTAACCAATGGAGCCACTGGCAACCATGGCGAGGTCTTCCTCTTCACCTCCGAATCTGTAGGAGAAGGCCATCCTGACAAGATGTGCGACCAAGTCTCCGATGCGGTCCTCGATGCATGTCTGACTGACGACCCTTCATCAAAAGTAGCATGTGAATCGTGCACCAAGACTGGCTTTATCATGATAATTGGTGAAATCACCACCAAAGCCCACCCCGACTACCAGAAAATTGTGCGAGATACCGTCAAAGGTATTGGATATGATAGCTCCGAAAAGGGCTTCGACTACAAAACCTGCGCTGTTCAAGTGGGAATAGAGCAGCAGTCTCCTGACATTGCCCAAGGGTTGAAGCTCGACCAAGCCTTGGAGCAGCTCGGTGCTGGTGATCAGGGCATAATGTTTGGCTATGCCACCGACGAGACCCCAGAGTATATGCCTCTGACAATCCAATTGGCACACAAGCTCAACAAGGAGATGACGGACGCCCGAAACAATGGATCGTTGCCATGGCTGCGACCTGACACCAAAACCCAAGTCACTGTTGAATATGAAGACGACCACGGTGCCGTCATTCCGAGGAGAGTGGACACAGTGGTTGTTAGTGCTCAGCATGGCCCAGAAATAACTACTGAGAAGCTGCGAAAAGAGATTCTCGAAAAAATTGTGAAGAAAGCCATTCCAGCCAAGTACCTTGATGAGAAGACGACCTACCATGTAAGTCGCCTAGTGATTTACTACGGGACCTGGTCTAATTGCAATCAGATTCAACCATCAGGATTGTTCATCATTGGTGGTCCTCAAGGAGACGCTGGTCTGACAGGACGAAAGATCATCGTGGACACATACGGTGGGTGGGGTGCTCATGGGGGTGGGGCTTTCTCTGGCAAAGACTACTCAAAGGTTGATCGGTCCGCTGCCTACCTTGCCCGATGGATAGCAAAGTCACTTGTACACGCGAAACTAGCTCGACGAGTTTTGGTCCAACTGTCGTATGCCATTGGCGTTGCCGAGCCCCTGTCTGTCTTTGTCAATACCTATGGCACATCCGAACGATCAGCGGCTGAGCTGGCGACCATCGTCAAGAATAATTTCGACATGAGGCCAGGCGTTATCGTCAAGGAGCTCGATCTGACAAAACCAATCTATCTGCAGACAGCGAAGAATGGCCACTTTACGAACCAAGACTTCTCTTGGGAGAAGCCTAAGACCTTGAAGTTCTAGATGACTTTGGCCATTCTGCATGCTTCTGGAGTTGAGGGAGAGGATTTTCTATTAATTTCTGCCACGATTTTTACGACAATACCCAGCTGCTTTGTTTTCAACAACTCAAGGCGCCGAGGGTTACAGAAAAGTGTCTTTCACATTCAACATAGATTCATAGAGGGCAGCGTATGCCACATATGGCGCTCGACATGTACAAGAGAAGTAAGGGCTTCAACTTTATGGAAGAGACTTTTGGTTAACATGTAGATGATTGGCTTGAAATTTGCAGGGAAGTGCAGAGCCTGATTAACTCAAGCTATTGACCGTGGACCGAATCAGATGACTTTTTACCAAGCTTACCATTGATCAGCTGGTTACCTTAGCATCATTATTATTAGGCTTTTTAGTGATACGATGGAATTGTTCCACTACTTGCAAGTTTGCATCGGCACGAGCCTTGATGCCCCCGTGCGCGCCAAGATACCTTAGTGAGGCTGAGGAGAGGGTGTGCTGTCTTAGCTAACTTTGATCATCTGCTTGGTCGCCGCATACTGTAGAGTACAGCTGGAAGTCATAGATCTTTGTTACCGAGCCTTTCTATTAAGGCTAAAGCTCTGCACGGTGTCGCAATGTGGGTAAGCAGAACACCAAAGGGGGTCTTGACAACGTGTCAAGCAAAATCATTATGAGGCTGACAGTGGCTTGTGAACCGAAATACCTTGAGGATTGCAAATATCTTGCATGCAGATTTTGAAACGGGTTCTCGCATTTACATGTACATGTACTCACATGTACAGCTACAGCTGTTTCGAAAAGCGATCATGTGGCTTCTTTCCGGAATGACTCTATTCGTAAGCCTCGACGCTCAATTATGCTGTATCATTTGTCATCAGAGGCTAATTCCATTGTACCTTACCTGAATCTCAATTAGTCCTCGATGGATGGCTACAGCATCAAAAGGAGCGCTTTCATTACCATGCGAGTCTAGAGCATTGACGCCAACGATCCAATAAGGGCGATGGCGTCTTTCTGACGAATTCACTCGCTACCGAATCGGAGTTATACAAACAGCGAGTTTTACAATATGCACGAGGAACAGCCTCTTCGCCTAATTCCTTTCCAACATTGGTCATCGATCTGCCAATCTTCAGCCCGCTTATCGTCCACGACCAATCAGGGAAGAGGGCCCATTCCGCGGCCATGAGTTCACCACTTTCCCTTCCCGTAAGCCCAGGAATTTGGTGAGGAATGTTGGCTAACGTTATATTATGGGACCGCTGATAAGAACAGACACATGTGCGCTATGCCTCTCTAATCCCAATATAGCAATCGTCCAAAGGCTCTTTGCTTTCCAGTTTTGCTCTTTGCCCTTTGGGCGAGGGACGGCTTTCGATCCGGCGGCCAATCCGTTTACGCATATCTATTTGACTTTTCAACCCATCTACTCGAAATGGAATCTGGCTCTGTCAATCGTTCAGCAAGGCTCGGTACCGCCATTTCCAAACGAGATGTTGTTCATGCTCCGCTTGTGGTGGAGGAATGGGTCTCATATCATGGAAAATATCACATGGAGGCTATGCATTGAGTGCATGAACCTACGAGCCAACTACCTTTAGGCTCGCTCGCTCCCTTCCGCGACGATCGACATACCCGTTGCTATTCTGCGTGATACTCCGTTATTACTGTATCATTGGCCTTTGCCAGAGTAGTCATTGATCTTCGAAGATGCGACTGGATAACTCCTGCGGGAGCGCCCACGGATCTGTGGCGTGCCTACGACTCTCTACTCCACTCTTTTCCACTCCACGTTCCAAAAATCCCACTTGGACACGGCCCCTGCCCCCTCTGCATGGTATGTAGATATCCCACGCCGCTTTCGCCTTTTCAATCGCGTCATCTTTCCCGTCCCCGCGCCGTACTCCGTACTGCACTTGCACTTGTAGATCCTCTAGAGCAGCGCTAGAAGGCTAGAGGTCGACTATGACAATCCACCAACAGCCACTATCAACTAGATTCCGACGACTTGGAATAATCATGGCAGTAGACGAATGACCTTGTGACTGATATGTACTCGTATTGGGCAATCGAAGGCCTACCTCTGGGCGCCTACTGCGATTAGAAGGATTGGAAGGATTAGACCCAAGAGTCATCTGCTCAACATCTTGGACCCTTTTTATGTAAGGGGGGTGTGGGAGAGGATCAGAAAGGCTACGAGACTTTTGCACGTTCTGGCTACTGCTGCCTGCAGCGGCGTGCCTTTGAACCAGGTGAGCGGCATCCTGCATTTGCAGCATTAGATCCCTTTTTTCCCTCTGAGCCTCGACGATCTTCAAAAAGCAAGCTTAGCAACTTAGCAGAAAGGAATCCCGCCAACATTGCAATACTGTCCACCTTTCATTGGCCATTTATCTGGCTATACGGAGGTACGGACGACAAGGACTATCCAAACGATTGGTAGTCACTCCTAGCCTTCGTACTCCTCAAGTCTCACCCGTTTCTCTTTTCCTTTGTTCTCCTTGTAATAATAGCGTCCCAAATCCTGCGACTTACGAATCAGCTATCCCACAGTTTCAGAAGTCATCATGACCTCTAGTCCTAGCCTTATTGTCATCTGTTATTACAAGAGGACAAACCGTCTACCCCGTGTTTAATATTTCCATCAGGCATCTAGAGGACCCCACTTCATACTGCTGGGGCGCTGAATATCCAGCAGCCAGGCCGACAATCTCCAGGCCGTCTCTAGGCACTCGATTGAGGAATTTGAGGAGTCAACCCCAACTCGGTCGTATCTACTCCTTGCAAAGCAGAAGCATTTCCCTTATTAGTCACTGCACTCAGATACGGGCTTTTGTTTACCAAGTTCCAAGTTCCAAGATCCAGGATCCAAAGTAACTTGACGAATATCTTACTAGCATCTAAGTATATCATAATATCTTAGCTCATAGACTTATCGGCGCAATTCTTGACAATTGACATACCTTAAGGTATTTTAGTGGCACAAGCTGCTCATCGACTGCCCGAAACTACTTAGGCTATCCATCGTCCGCGCATCCACACATCTTGAGATCGTCTTTTCTGCCCGCTCTCCGCTGCATATCAGGGCCAGGCCAGACGAATCATTGTCGGGGCAAGTCCATCAAGCCGATTTGGCAATAACATTTGGCATTGGCATTGGCATTTTGACCAGCATCCGCGCAACCTAACCCATCATCCCCGCGTCCACCTTGCATTCAACACACTCAGGACTGGTGCACCAACTGTCGCAAGGAACCGACCAACAATAAACGTTTCATTCACACCTAGAACACCTAGAAACATCCAATCGCGAGCAACTGCCATCTTGCAGATTATCTTACCTACCCGTCCGCCTCCACCCTCTTAAGGGTGAGAGATAGTGCCCGAAGAAGAGGGGTCCTAAGCTTTACCTTGCACCACTTGCGCGCGAGAGCCTGCATGCCACAGCAACTCGCGCCGGGAAGCCTCCAGGATATCAACACTGCGCTCACCTCGCACGCTGGCATCTACTCGCTGTCGCCATCTCCACCATAAGCCTGCTACGGGCGCATTCGCGTACCGGCACGGTTGGTGCGACAAGCTGCGCGACTTCTCGTCCAAGCACGCTGACAGGTCGAGTGGAGACTATGTACTCGACCTCGCATCAGTCTATTCCTGCATCAGCGCCGATGAATGGGATGAGTGGAGGACTTGTTGATGGCTCGGGAACTATCAATCCAGCTGCACTGAACACGTCCGGTAAATTTCTCTCCATTGATTGAACGCCGCTTACAGATAATCGCTCTCGCTGTTTGCGACTAGCCGCAAGACATGGTCATCTGCACTTCGAGAGGTGGAATCAGCTCTATACCATCCTGCTATCTCTTGACCTCTTTCATACTCGAGGCTAATATGAACATTCTTTGATTAGCATCACACCTCCCAACCACAAACTCTATCAATACAGATGCAACATCCATCAATGCATCCTTAATAAGTCCTCCCCGAGGACAGAAGAGAAGTAGATCTCCTGAACTCAGTGGGGATGCATATGGTGGCACAGAAGACGGTACGTGTCACATCAATGCAAACACCCGTGCGCGAGGGGCAGAGTACCTCGGCGTGGAGGGAGGGAGATGCAATCAGAGAATCATTTGCTAATTACAGCCGGCTGTACAGACGACCAGAAGCCGAAGAAGCGTGGCAGGCCACCTAAATCTAAGGAAGATATAGCGTCCACGACCCATGTGACACAAAATCCTCCTGACCAATTGCGGACTCCTCAATCCCAAACATCAGGCCTGCCATTGGATCCCAATAGCACGCCTACACAAACCTCTCCACCCAAACCGACGCCCACAAAGGCTGCTGTGGTGAAGGCCCTTCCGACTGTACGGGACCACACGACCGATCAGTTGACTGCAGAGGGGGACGAATTCATACCGCGAGAGCATGATGAAGATGGAGACCGAAAAGTCTCACCCACTGGTGAGCCTTTGGGAGGCCGTCATTTTAAGATGAGAACATTCTACGTCGCGAATAGAGGTGAAAAGCGGTTCATGCTGGCGACGGAGTGCGCTCGTGTGCTCAACTACCGAGATTCATATTTACTTTTCAACAAGAATCGATCGTTACACAAGATCATTGCTACACAAGCCGAAAAGGACGAGCTGATACAACAAGAGATTTTACCATATTCATATCGATCTCGTCAGATCGCAATCGTCACCGCCAAATCGATGTTTCGACAATTTGGTGCTAGGGTCATTGAGGGTGGGAGACGCGTTCGAGACGATTACTGGGAAAGCAAGGCCGTCAAGCAAGGGTTCACTGAAGAGGATATGGCAGGCGACAAGCGGCCAGGAGCTACAAAAGCAAGGGAAGCTACCGCAGCTCTCGAAAACGCGAACAATCCTATCAATCCAGCTGCGTACGGTCAAAGACCGGATGTTATCTACGACTCCAACGCAACCATGCAGAGCCCTAGTCATCCCCATGCTGAAGGCCCAGGCTACCCAACCATGACTAACATCAAAGTCGAAGATTCGCGACAGCTGGCTTATGGTACCGTACCAAGACCAAGACATGAAATCACTGGTGCTCCATACCTGGACCGCACGCAACCAAGCCCCGTAACCGATGTGATGCACCAAGCCGCGAACGCAGCGGAGCTGAACAAGCAATTAGCTGCGCAACGCGGTCCTCGAGTGAAGTACCTTGACGACACCTGGAACCGCGAACGCAAAACACCCATTTCCTCCCCACAGCAAAAGATGGAACAAAGCCCAATTGTCACCCAATCGCCCCACCTTCAATCCTCTGCTGCTTCAAATCAGCAATCGCTCCTCCAACAACAGCATCAAGCCTCGCAGATGATGTCTCCCCAATCATACTCCCACCAACCTCCATCCCACCACCAAATTCCACACGCTCAATCCCCCGTCCGCTCATCCATCAGGCCCGACATGCAGCAACAACAACAACACCGCTCCTCAATATCCTACACTCCTACCCAACACGCACCCCAAACATCACCCTACGGCTACCCATCCCAACACCAAATGTGGGGGCACCCACCTCCGCACCCCCAGCAATCACCC
>JASZXT010000123.1:0-52196 GCA_035521555.1 Lecanoromycetidae sp. Uapishka_2
GTCAATTTGGAGAGGTAGAGAATGAGAATTTGGGAGGAGAGTTGGTAAATATTTGAAGGCGGATTGGAGCTGGGTTACCAGAACATAATGACATGAGATTTACTTACCATGCCACAAGAAATGCATCGTGGGATTCTAGGTAAGGGCGGATTGCGTCAATGCATGCGTCGGCGGAGATGGCGGCATCTTCTTCGTTGTTGATGGAAGGGACACCGGCGGGTGCTGTCAGGTATGTATACTCAGTCTGAAAGGTAGTGGTCAGCATATCCGCTTGAATTGATAGCGAGTTGAAAAAATATACGTTGTCGTAACCCAAACTATCTACAGGAGCGTGGAGACCATCTGTCATAGATTGGGTGGTATTGGGGTTGATGATCAATATTCTTACATGAGTCATGTTGGTGGAGTTGTGTATGACAAGAGTTGCAAGTAAAAAGACCGAAGAAAATGTGGATAGCGCAGAGGTTTTTGAACGTCATCAATCATGTTAAAATATTGGACTGGGCAATATTATACAAGGTCTACGCAAAGAACCCAGGTGATTGAGGCTTGCAAGGCTTCGCGACTATCGAGGGCCAAGCTTCTCTAAAATTCTGGGACCTTGTTCTTCCCACTCCTGCTTCGAGATCCACATGTTCTCCTTATCCGCCATCTGCAGGAGGATTAGTACGAGGCTCTAGCTGAAGGAAAGGAATAGAAAGGAAAAGTCAGACTCACAATGTTCGCAAGCACAGCTCCTCCCAAGAAAACCATATGTCTCCGCCTTGGCGGGTCTTCTATCCTGACTTTGAATTTCTGAAAAACATTAGTAAAGATCCGATCACGCAATCAAGGAGCCGACTCACATTCAGCCTTTCTGGATTTCCTGCAAGTACCTTCGTCAGCCAGAGCTGTTTGATCTCCTTTTCCATCCTTGACGGTAGTCCTGGATACATGCTGCTTCCTCCACTAAGGACGATAGCCTTATATAAGCTAGTCCTTATATCCACATCTGCCGCTTGTATCGTGTTGAACAAGAACTCTGCAATTCCCGGCTGCTCAACGTCTACCAGATGTGGCTGAAACAGACATTCCGGCGCCTCGAATCTTTCGCTTCCTACTCTTATCACTCGACCATCTGGTAATGTGTATGACTCTACGAGTACGGTAGTGTCCTCACTCAGCTTCTGGTCAAGCTCTAGATCGTATGAGACGTAGCATAACTTTTCCTTGATTTGCCGCACTGTCTCGAAATCGGCGGTTCTATTCAGGGCATACCCTCGGCGTAAGAGAAGGGCGATAAGGTTTCGGGTGACGTCTCGACCTGCGACGTCGAGTCGCCTCGTGAGATGATTGAGGACTGTGGATTCGTAGACGGGAACAATATGGGTGACACCATCTCCAGAGTCAACGACCACCCCACTGCTAAGTCCTGTAATATCTCTTAGCCCAGCCCAAACTACATCGTGGGTGGTCACAACCTACCCTGGGCGTAGAGCGCCAGCACAGCCTGTATGGCAACATAGACCCCGCCAAAATTGTACTTCTCGAACATGACGTCGCACATTTGTTCCCGGTTTTTCAAAGGATTCAGCGGTGGCTCCGTCAACAGAATCTTTCGGCCGGACGTGTCTATCTTCATCTTCTCCTGAAATGTGTAATTCCACAAGTGCTCCATGTCATCCCAGCGTTTTACGATGCCATTCTCCATCTATATCGTCATGTACTTAGCAACAACTGCGCGAGTGTTTCAAAGTTTTCGAGCGCTGTGTCCCTACCGGATACGTGATCTGTAGCATCGACCGGGCTGCTGCAGCCTCGTCTCCACACATGATATCCTTGACCACGATGTTTCCATCTCGTTCTTCTGAACGCAGGATTGGTCGGCCAACAATTGACGGATACGAATACTCTGGGAAGTTCTAGTGATCGTGCAGACATGGTTAGAACAATTTCAGGTCCGATAGCAATCAAGAAGCCTTCGACTTCTCCGCTCACCTGGGCCGCATATCCCACTTTGAGAAACCCTGTCCCTCCATCGAGGACTATGTATGCTCAGCAAATCGTCGAAATTGAAACCACTGGATCCCATACCTATGGGCGCCTCTGCCATTCTGTATCAAGTCAATCACGTAGCTTCAAGCATCACAGGCAGCGAAGTATAGAAATGCGTAACCAAACGCCAAGCCGCGCGTATTTTTGGGATTGCAAGCGCTGACAGCCGCCCTACAGGAATCATCATTTTGCCTTGCAAGGCTTACGATAAGTTCTTTCACCATACTACTTTAAAAAGACAGCTTTTGGCATTGCATATCATGCATATCATACCCAAAGCCCAAGAATTGGATTGACTATTGTACTGAGGGTCCGGTTCCGTTGTGACAAAAAGCTTTCGGCATTTAGGTTTGTGGGCAAGGTGCACGAAGAATTGGCCACTTGAGTAGCAGTCCTAGCATTTAAGCCATGATCTATACTCGTATATATTAGCACGATGCCTTGTCACAATTGTGTACTGTCGCACCTGCCTCTGCATTGAGAGCTTGCCTGTTCACCAAGGAAAGTGCCAATGGTTTTCCTAGCTCTAACAATGCGTCTGTTGTCTTTGCTCTCATTCTTTTCCTTGCAACATACAGCTTTCCGTCTCAATCTTCATTTCTTGAACCACATTCATTTATAGTATTTATTAAAGTACACTGTGTTCCACTCGCTACCGTCAGAAGAACATTTGTAGACACCAACTATCTCAAACCATTCGACATATCCTACGCGGACAAAAACACCATAATCGGGTGTTCTGTCCTAGCTGGTCAAAAGGGCGCAGCATGGTCGAGTCGTTGAACAGGCCCTTGCCCAATCCACAGCCTAACGTCAAGGTCGACCTTAGATATACGTCCCATGCCAACACCTCTTACGAGAGCTATTCAGAGATGTTTTACGACCATGTATCCGGAGGATACATCTCCAATTCAGCCATTGTTTGCGAGAACTGGAAAAGGACGCATTCCCAAGGTATGCAAACCAAGCTGATGATTCCCACGAGGCAACTACATCATTCTTACATCCTTAGGCTATCTCGAGTCACCCTACCACAACCCATCGCTTGGCTACGATCCCCCATGTCCAGAGCATCCATGGGGAAGGCACAAGTGTCCACGCATCGCACAGATCACGGAACGCATTGAAAGGCAACTTACAGAAGGAGAGCTACATGTTCTGAGTGTCGACCGCCAAATTCGTAACGCGATCAAAGATAGCAAGATGAATCAAAGACACCGAGGGGAAGATCGTATTCATCGCGCTGAACAACTCTTCGGGCTAGGAACGGCTGGCTTTAACGCTGCTGAGAGAGAGTCTTATCCAAAAGAGCCGGATCTTACCGAATCAGCAGAGACACTCAGTAGCAACTATCCTTCGAGTAGTGGTCAGGAAGATGATTTAGCCAATCCGGATATGATGTCAGGGGAGTCAGACAGCAATGGGGAGCCAATCGTATACAAATCCAAAAAAGGCAAGGAGAAAGAAAGCGACATCCGACAAGTGGAGAGCGTCGAAGAAGAGTGGCCGCAGGTACCTATCGACGCGCTGTTGAGGAATCCAGCGCCCAAGGGCAGGATTAGAAGATGGCATAGTCTGGGAACATGAGGTTTCTGGAAGTGGTGGTGAATGGTGAAAAAGCGGACGTTGAGCGCGGATCATTGTGCTTGAACGTTCTTAAAGCGGGAAGTGTACACTCTTTAGTCTTATTATAGATATCTTGACGGCCTGATGATTGAGACTTCCTCACTTTGAAGCTGCTGCAGGATATCCAGTGTATGAGATATCATGCCCTGTGATGCCCTTGAATACCATCGATGAACCGAAAGTGCTAGATACGACGCAGCCAAAACGATCTCGAATCCTCACATGTTTGCTTAGTCTTGGGCATCAAATCCTACAAAGAGTTCATGAATTAGGTATAAAGTCCGTCAATGTGACAGGTTTCACAAGCAGCATAGAAGTACACAGGTTTTGAGAAGCTGGATACAAAATCAACGTGCTGCGTATGACCATGCCGATACATTATGAAGCAGTGAAATCGATGAGTGGGTATAATGTGATGAGAAAGCATTATGTGCCGAGTACAAACAGGATTTCCAGCCCAAGAAGTGTAATGTTTTTGTCGCAGCAATGCATAGAGATTGACTATCATTGGGCAATCAGTGTCGCAGAGGTCATGTTGGAATGGTACCGAGTGCTTCTACATTGGCGTTATGTCAACGAGGCCCAGCAGCAGCAGACTTATCAATAAATTCGCACGTTTCTGAATTTAGATCTATATACAGTTATCGCGATGCTTTTCGTCAGTGATCGTGTAATCTAATAAGCAACGCCATAAGGATGCGGCTTGATACTCTCGATGTCAATGTACCCATACGAGTACATGCCCGTATCGTGAGCCATGATGTCAGACCAATGGCCCATATCCTTCATGAAAGCTTGCTCATTAGGCTCCTGGCTCAAATCAATCGGCTCCTGATCCTTGCCAATCATGCGGATCTGGCTACCAGCAGCCACATTGGTAAGACCGAAATTGTTCTCGTCTAGGCGTTGCTTGATAGCCCCTTTCACCTTGCCACTCAAAATATCTGAGCAGAGACGAGGCTCTTGGCAGATGGGTCGTGCGAGACCCACTCCGTCAACGGTGTTCAGAGCGTTGACCATTGCGCCCACGGTCTTGAAGCCGCCGGTGATGTAGGATCTTGTCTGCTTCAAAGAGGGAACGATAGCTTCGGCGAAATCCAGGAAGAAAGCCTCTCGCTTCTTAGTGCTGTCACGCTTGTGCATGAATGCCAGCTCCTCATATGTCCCACCGCTGAGCTCCACGAAGTCAAATTTATTGGCTTCGAGACTGGCGCATAGTTCCTTGCATTCTTCAGTGTCAAAGCCACCCTCTTGGAACTCGACGCTGTTGATCTTAATGCCAAGAATGAAGTCTTTGGGAACGCGAGTGTGAATGCGTTGGGCGATCTCCATGATCAGGCGGGCACGGTTGGTGAGTGAGCCACCATATTTGTCTGTACGCTTGTTGGTGGACTTGGCGAGGAATTGAGCGAGAAGGTAACCATGGGCGCCGTGAAGCTCGATGCCGTCGTATCCAGCTGCATGAAGGAACTCGGCAGCATTTGCAAAGCCCTCAATAATACGCTCAATTTCATCCTCCGATGCAGGGTGAGGCTTCTCAAAGGTCATACCCATGACGTTTCCCTCTAATTGGACATCGCTCGCTGAAACAGGGTTCTTCTGAATCGATGAGCCGACCTGTCGGCCTGGATGTGAAACCTGTCCGATTACAAGGCTGCCATGAGCTTTACTCTCCGCTGCCAACTTCTTGAATGCTTCGAAACGTTCTCCCTCCGGCTTTGCGGTTCTTGGAATGATGGGGTTACCGGCTGCTTCCAACTGATCAAACTCAATCATGATATTGCCGGTGAGGATAGTGCCTAATTGTCCCTCGCCCCACCGCTTGTAGACGTGGATGAGGTTCTCAGATGGAATGCCGCGGGCTTCAAAGTTCTTGGGGTCCCATGATGATATGCGCTCTGTCATAGCGGCTTTGAGGAATCTGTTTGGGGCAGATTTGCCGCTGAATGGAAAGTCCAATGCCCTCCCGAGAGGAGCTGCGGATACATCGTCGGACTCATAGCGTGCTTCCGGTGCCATAGTGTGGATAGGAAGATTGACTTAGAAGGAATCAGGGACTTTGGGACGGTCTGATCACGGTGGCTGTAGAGGTTTTCGGATAGTGGACAGTGCTTTATACCGTATATCAAAGGCAAAAATGACAATTGGATTTATCAGCTGTCCTGGGCTCCATGCCTCTGGACCAGCACGCAATGTCATCAGCATCGCCAACTTCGACGTCATCGTTAAAGCATATAACATGGAAAACGGAGAAGGCAGCGAACTGCGGGTATATCCTCGGTAAGGGGCCGAGGGCTTATTTCCTTCATAGGTTATTTCCGGTTGCGCCAAGGGTTTAAAGAAACAAAACCCTAAGGTAGAGCCTAGCAATTAGCTACTCTCCTACTCCGTACCTTCCCGCTCGAGCCACTCTCGCCAATATCTGGAACAAGAAGAAGTAGAGAATGCACATGGAGCAACGAATCACTACAAGAAACATCTCCGGGATGTCTTCATACCGATTCGATTAGTCGGTCCGCCACCGTGTGTATGCATAGGACCATCAGTCCCGCTCTCCAGCATGAGATTCAATGCCATTTCATAATCCATTAGAGTCTAGGCTTGTCATCTAGATCTCTGGTTAGCACTCCAATGCGATCCTACATACATAGCAAGGGTTGTTTTATTCATCACTCAAACACCACCAAGATCGTCAGGGTCAATCCTTCAGCCTCTTCGTGGGCCTGCCAGCAAAGCTATCGTCTGGAAGTCCTCCCTTCTTAGTTCCCGGTAGGCTAGCCGTTCGTATGTCGTTATCATCTGCACTGACTCTTCGATGAGGATACTGAGTGGTCATACCCTCAAAGCAGTTGGCTGTTACCCGGTCGCCGTTTGCAGTGAAGTACGGATGTTGAAGGGCTGCTTCCGCCGTCAGGCGTTTAGTTGGATCATATTCGAGTAACTTCGATAGTAGATCGAGGCCTTGCGGGCCAGGAGTTGCAGAGTGTGGGGAGTCTAAGTAGCCGGTGCTCTTCAAAGTGTTCCAATACCATGCCTCAAGACCCGTCTTGCTGGAACCGCCTTCTCGTACAGCGGACGACAGTGTTTGTAGCTGGGTATATTCTGGTTGGTGAATGATGCCTGGCCATCTCTCCTTGGTGGGCATGCCTAAGATTTCCACAATCTTCTGCATCTGATTCTTCTGAAAAGGGACGGTTTTCTTGCTATCCATCTTTGCCTCTTCGCCTTTGAAAATGGGACGTAGGGAAAGTAGCTCAGCGAAGATACAACCAACGGCCCACAAATCTACGGCCGGAGTGTAGTGTCGACTGCCAAGCAGCAGCTCTGGCGCACGGTACCATATCGTAACCACGACTTTGTCCCCACTAAATAAGTTGTGGAGCGGTTTGTAGAACAATCGGGCCAAGCCAAGGTCGCCGATCCTTACTTCTCCTTTCGAAGTCACCATGATGTTAGCAGGCTTCAGATCTCGGTGTAGTACCCAATTCGTGTGTAAATACAATAAACCGTTGAGAAGCTGGAAGAGCATTGATTTGATAGCAGTCGCTGGTATAGGATGACGACTTGGCTGACTGTGATGCTGTATGATCTGCAGCAAGTCATGCTCAGCGTACTCGAAGACCATGTAAATGCATTTGTCTTCCAAAATAATCTCGACTAGGTGGATCATGTTGGGATGGGAGAGTTCAGAGCAAAGAGCCATTTCGCGACAAGCCGATTGCGATATTCCAGTATACTGCACCATCTCACCCTCCTTGTCGGGCTTGAATCTAGAGTATATCTTAGAGGAAGCCTTCATAGGACATTTCTGTACGCATACTTTTTGATGGCAAATTCGCCAACTTGCCCATTAACACCGACAGCCTTATAGACTCGGCCGTATGTACCACTGCTGATGAATCCGACAACTTTATACCGATCCAGGACCCGGACTTTGCTCGTATAACCATTGTTCGGCTGTGCTTTCCTTGCGTCTTGTGATTCTAGAATAGGTCTGGCATAAGCTACATGATCCTTCATCCAGCTAGCCCAATGGGTTGAGCAGATTGCACGACCTCTGAGACAACGTTGACAAGGTAGGCTTAAAGTCATGATGGCGTACGACACCGCAAAAAGGATGCTCACATACAAATATACGAGAGAAACTCAGATATTGAGAAAGACGTACCATCGAAAGCTTGTTGCACACTTCTTTTGAGACTTTGCGTAGCCTCCAAGGTTCTTGCCGTCGCAGCTGATGATGGTGGATTCGTACCGGGCATTTTGGCAGTCACGTCTGGATGTTATTGACAGAACAGATTCTTACATTATATTAAGGACTTGGTCAAAATACCGGGAAGTGACGAAAGTATTGTATGTTCCTGAGGCTACCTGTTCACTTTGAGTGTAGATCCTCGAGCACCTCGAATGCCTATGTGAAAGCTTCCAGATTCATTTGCTCTCGAAACAATCTGTCTCCGGTTTTCGCATTCAATACAGCCCTTGATTCAAGTCGACTGTTAATCGGGGCAAAGATTTGCAGTATTGGCAGAAGTCTGTCTAGCAGCCTAGCGAGCTTTGGTTCCCGTAAGAATACCATAGCTGCTCTTAGCGTCTGTAATATTACATGTTCTCCTCGCCTAAATCTTAGTCAGGTCCGCACACTAAGTAAGATACTTCGTTTTGCCATGTGTTACAGAATCATAAAGGCTCAGAAAGTTCCAACGAGTATCTTGTTAAATATGCTCAATTGAATCGTCTTGATTAAAAATCTATGTATTTTTACCTGCGATTTTGCTGAACGCTAGCTAAGCGGGAGGTTATATTCCAACAAACGAGCAAATCGATGGACTGGGCAAGGTTATTGATTGTCAACATGAGGTTTGGCATGGATCATTGCACCGGGATTCGATACTGCTGGCTGACGCAGCATTATGGATAATTACGTTGTGAAAATTGATTGCAAAAAAGGCTCTAAGCTGTTCAAGTCCAAATGAGGCCACCATCCAGTCTACCAGTCCTCAATCAATGGCCATTCACCCTGATATCACTTTGGCGTCCGGCCTTCTCCAAAAGCTCCAGGTAATGCTCCGTGACACTGACGACTTGTTCCTCATAGCTCCGAAATATGATGCCAAGCACCTTCTCAGTCTCACTCGTGTCATACAACACTGTCCTGGTAGGCTGTGTCCCATCTGCTGGCAGTCTGCCATCTTTGACAGCTTCCGGGAACCTCTTTTTGACAATCTCGGTTGAGTCAGCCCACTTGTTGCCACCGACGCCTCCAGACTGCACGCCAAAGTTTTGTCCACCCTTGATGTTCGGATTCAGTGCCAATATGTGCACTTTCGCTACATCGTCAACGTGATTCATACTTCCCGGGTTTGCAATGTCGGAACGATTGCCTAGCACAGGCGCGAAAGCGGCGCGATTGGTGCCGCTGAGGATATCATTGGCGTCCGTGATGAGCTCGTTTTTGCCAATGAAGAAGCCGGGCATGACATTTGGTACTTCAAAACTTGGCTTTTCGGTCTTGATGAATTTGTCGGTTGCATTGAGGGAGTTTGCTTTGCTAGCGCCATAGGCTTGGAAATAGTGTTGAAATGGGGGATGAACATCTGAAATGCGATTATCGGCTGTGAAGACTTGGGATGTCTCTTCCATCATGAAATTTTTCCAAGGAATGACAGCGATTATGGAAGACGTGATGATGATTCGCTCGACGCTAGGAGCTTTAAGAGCTGAATAGAGAATGTTGGTTGTCCCTTTGACGGCAGGCTGGATGACATCCCGCTCGTAATCTTCGGTCTCTTTGGCCAGAGGTGATGCAATATGAACGATGTACCTGACGTCTTTTACTGCTTCATCGTAGGCACCATCGGCGAGGATGTCGGTTACGAAAACGAATTGGAGTTTCGAGCCAGGAGCGAGCTTCTTGACTGACGGTGCTGCAAGGATGGCATCCGCTTTCGCTTGAGAGCGTACAGCTGCACGGACAGTATACTGTAATTCGAGGGCATTGACGAGAGCCCGAAAGCCCATATGGCCAGACGTGCCAGTGATGAGGACGAGCGCTCCAGCCATTGTCTTAGATAAGTGGCTCTCGATTATCTATTAGAGTAAGATATATTTGTAGAATTTATGTGAGATAATGCTGATGATTGAGCCAAGCGTATGAGACTGTGTCAGAAGAATGTGCTGGCTCCAAAAATGTCTCTATGGGAGGAATACTGTTGTATTTATGCTTGGACTCCCTAAGCAGACTCTCCAACATAATCGCTGTTCAAACAGTGTTGATTTGTAAGTTGTTTACATTTATCCTGCATCTGATTAATTATCCTGCATCTGATTACCCTACCGTAGTTGCTCCACCCCGTATCACATATAGTGTGCGCGCTCGGAGTGAGTAGAACATGATTACAAACCCTTTCTTGTCCCATTGCGTTGTCTGGATTGACCAATTTGCGCGAGCCCACTTACGCTGAGAGGCGAGAGAGGTTACCGAGGTCCCCTGAATCGATTAACTGAAGCGGGTCCCTCCATGTCATTTACGCGCACAAGTCGTGATCATAAAAAGTCGTGACAGACAAGCAGGTTTGGTTGATGGTCATAGCAAATCAAAGGAAAGCATGCTATCACGTCAGGGAATATGGAACAATGAAACGGCAGCTGTGCAAGTCCTATCCTAAATCATGATATTCGGCCACTTGGTCGCATTTCTCCGGCGGGACTAGTTTTTACTATGGAAATCTTGACCTTGGAGTCCCTAGTTATAGACGAGAAGAACATCGACCAGGCTGGAGACTTCATGCAATTCCATGGCAATGAGGGGGCAAGAGGGAGCATTATGGAAGGGACTTGCATTAGCGGCGGCCTTGGAAAGATGCTGGCTCTCACTGAGCTGGTTCGCACATTTCTGAATTGCATTTTGCTTTCCATAGATTCATACAATATGAGCTAGAGGTTTGCCGTAGTCGGATTAGAAATTCAAATGTTAAGGTATGCGACTTGAAGCGAAGGTTGGTGCTTTGTCTCAGACCTTGTTACTGGAGAGGTTAGGATTAGTCTATTAGAAATCTCCGACGTTCTTCACCCGAGGCTAGCTCGGCTAATTCCATCTCAGCTCCTCACCGACGAAAATTGGCCCTCGTCATTGCACCTCAGATTGAGGTTCACATCTGCAACGAGCGTCCCAATGACGGTGAGATGCCTGCACTCACTGGCCTGATGCCTACACTGCCCTCTCATGCCTCGCCTGCCTACTCTCCCCAGCCCTCGCCAGACAAGCATGTGTCAGATTACAGCCTCGATGACGGCAGATCCGAGTCTCCACCTCCACCTACCCTCCTTAGTCCAGCTTTTACACCCCCTTCCACACCTGGCTCAGAGACGCCCGCGGTTCAAAAGGAAGCAAAATCAATCCCCGTCAACACTGTCTTTCAAAGGACCCCAAGACTCCTAGATACCCTGCCAGAGGTCAATTGCGTTGTGCGAGCCCGGATTCCTACCGTGACAGGAGCGGAAATGTTCCTGCACCTCTACCAAAATAATGTGGACGATAAAGAGCACCTTGCTATCGTATTCGGTCCCAACATACGGTCAGAGTCCTTGGATGCGCCGCGGCTTGGCGAGACAGAACTGGATCGCATGATAAGAGGTGCCTACACGGGTCGCCTACATCCAGGAAGGACCTCAAGTCGCATCGACCCTCATGCTGTGGGCACCCACCCTAATTCACCTACCACAATACCCTTAGATCACGCGCCACAAGGACCTCCGCTTGTCAGAATACACTCAGAATGCTATACCGGGGAAACAGCCTGGTCGGCACGGTGTGATTGCGGAGAGCAATTGGACGAAGCAGCCAGACTCATGTCTCTACCCTCCACGCAAGGCGGTGTAATAGTATACTTACGGCAAGAAGGGCGTGGAATTGGATTGGGTGAAAAGCTAAAGGCCTACAACTTGCAAGATCTTGGAAATGACACCGTAGAAGCCAATCTACTGTTACGGCATCCAGCTGACGCGAGAAGTTACGGTCTTGCGACTGCGATGCTGCTAGATCTTGGATTTGGGGGAGACGTAGGAATAAAACTGCTCACAAACAATCCCGATAAAGTTCGAGCAGTCGAGGGTCCGAACCGCGAGGTTACCGTCAAGGAGAGAGTCGCAATGGTACCTTTGGCTTGGAAGACTGGGGGAAAGAGAGGGATTCACAGTGAGGAGATTGAGGGATACCTACGCACGAAAATAGGTAAAATGGGTCATATGATTGAATGAGTGAGATGTCCTGGATATTCTTGGTTGCTTGCATAGCGACGGCGTCGTGGGCACAGGTCCTGCTTGGTTGTGTACCAGCATACTGTATGTATATATCCGTCTGTCAATTCAGATTTATAGATATAGAACTCAGCATGACTGACTGTTTGTTCTAATGGATAGTAAGAGATCTGCAAATCGGCAAACAAGCAAGCATTGGCTTATCCAATCAGCAAACAGACGATACCCAGATCTAGCGCCGGAGTAGCTTCGGCGAAACGGGGTGTCTGACTCGTTCAGTGCAGCAAAGCGAAGTGTTCAGAGTCAGTCTGCAACCAACGTCAGCAGCGATAGGATCTAAGGATTGTCGCTAAATGTACGGTAAGGCCTAACGACACCCTGCTCAAACCCAATTGAATGGATACCGGCCATGCTTCTCGGCAACATGCTAGCCTAAATAACAACCATATTCCTTCCACATCTCCTGACGAGCCCCGAAATTCTACTAAGAAGCGCAGAACTTCTACTGCCGGTTCATCTTCACGTGGCGTAGCCAATCTCACCCCGGAGCAATTGGCAAAGAAGCGGGCAAACGATAGAGAGGCCCAGAGGGCGATAAGAGAGCGGACCAAGGGTCAGATCGAGAAATTGGAGAGACAGATACAGGAATTGACGAGTCAGCAACCGTATCAAGAGCTTCAACATGCTATTCGGCAAAAAGAGGCTGTGGAAGCCGAAAATCGAGACTTCAAGGCGCGATTGGCTTCTGCTCTGAGTCTTTTGCAGCCATTGGTCGGTCACAACGGCCTAAGTGGTATGGCGGTCCATTTACTGAACACCAGCAAGTCCTAATCTCTCGCTCTGTACCAGATTCCACCTCGGCGACCCATTCAGATGGGTCTCTACCTAATGCTATCATCACCTCTGGTCTTAGGCTAGGTTTACAAGCTCTTGGCTATGGAGGACCTCTCAGTTCAACCGCTTCTACATACACAGCGTCTCCTCACGCCAACCACACATCTCCTCCGCCGTTTCCTCAGCAGGCCACGTTCGCCTCCCAGCCCAATGCCTTCTCCCCTGTCAACAATATTGAGCAGAGGTCAAGACCTCCCAACACAGTATCACGTACATCAGACGAGAAGCTTGACCTAGGGTATCTTATCAATAATCAGCCAAGTGGCCGCAATGGACAGGAATCGTATTCCGAAGGGAGAGCAACCGGTCACCATGGATCTTTGACCCTACCCATGCATACATTGAGTCCCTTCCAAAACGCTCGCGATGGTTTCAGCAGTACTTTGCAACCATTTGCAGTACCCGTCCGCAACATCAGAGCGACATGCCCGTTAGATGGTTTGCTACTAGACTTTCTCGCTGACCGCCGTCAGCAGGCTGAAAAGGGTGTTTCGACCACAGAGCTTATTGGGCCGGCCTATCCGAGCATGGTCACGTTGATAGACCAGCAGCGTGGTCTAACCTCACATCCACTATCCAAGGTCTTTACAGATATGCTGAGCAAGTTTCCTGACATTTCGACTTTACCGGAGCAAGTCGCTGTACTGTGAGTTTACCACCCCTCTGGCAAAGAAGGCAGCCAAGATCCAGAACCACTAATGCTGATAGGCGCCCACAGGTACATAATGTTTTTGATAATGCGCTGGCAAATCTCTCCCACTGAAGAAACCTACTCCCGCCTTCCCTCCTGGGTCACTCCCCGCCCCTCCCAGCTCTTCACTCCACACCCAGCCTGGATCGACCATCTCCCCTGGCCCCTCATGCGCGACAAAATGGTTCAGGTCTACCCTACGATACCTTTCGACGAATTCTTCATACCCTACACCACTACCGTCAGCCTCAACTGGCCTTACGAGCCAATGGATACTCTGTTGACCATGCCTGGCACGGAGGAGTTGGGCATCAATCCTGTGTTCGAGAGGCATTTGCGAGATCTTTCGAATTGGAGTTTGGGACCCGCGT
Source organism: Lecanoromycetidae sp. Uapishka_2 (assembly GCA_035521555.1). NCBI lineage: Eukaryota > Fungi > Ascomycota > Lecanoromycetes > Lecanoromycetidae sp. Uapishka_2. The sequence goes on from JASZXT010000123.1 coordinate 13,876, forward strand.
TTGCAAAGGCACATCCGGTTCTGGCGGAGACGGTTAAGATTAGGCCCGAGTCGGAGAGGCGGACAGCGGATGGGGGCTATTTTTGACATGAGAGATGTATATTTTGGTATCGTTCCCCAGCGACCTGTATTCGATTCGCCAAAGAAAAGACTATATTGTATCCTTTGGGTTGGTATTCTTATTGCAGTATACGACAGCCTTCGGTATATATGTACATACAAGAGCGCTTGTGCATCCGTCGCCGGTAGAGATATGGTGCTCGTTCACAAGTCTTCTCCTACTCGATATCGCGATCATCTACAGGTCTCATCCATTTATTTTATACCTGCCCACATACTCTTCGGCTCGGGAGAACAATCTACGATTGTGCTGAGCATAGGTGATGTGCAGGTCTCAAAACTGACTTATACATTCGATGTCAGACATGCGTACACAGCTCTCTCCTCCAAACCGCATAATCCTCAACGCCGTGGAAACTGCCTTCTAACGATTTTCCCTATTCATGAGTCCGCTTCATCGCGTGGTACCTATGTTAGAAACGCGAAAACTATGTCTTTTGTATCAAGCACGAATTTTTGACAGAATCAAAGATCTGCAAATGAGCTGGGTATTCGTTAGTGGACGAAGAAGCCGAGGATATTGTATTGTAGTCGCGAGTTGACTTCTAGGAGAGCGGAGGGCCGGATGACGCGTGGGCTCGATGGCTGCAAAAGTTCTATAGAGCAGACAGCAGGGGTTGAGATTCGGGTGGACTATGGGAGCCTTGTTGTTGCTGTTAGTTGTACCCATTTTGATGGCTGAGTAGCTGGGATTAGGTAGGTTTTATCTTTATTGGACCATGTTATAGCTGCTGCTATAGATTCCTGGCACCGGGAGGTTGAGCATTACGTGATGGGGAAGTCTTAATAAAGGGTAAAGGGGTGGGCATAGAACTGGATGACTGACAATTTGTCAAGATGAGGCGAGGGTGCTATCGAATCCCGTCTTCAAAAATATTCAATACTATAGATTTCTTAGCGTGCTTGTATAACAGGATTTCGCGATTTTGCATCAGTCTATCGCTCATATACGTCAGAAAAGACAGCAAGATGGCTTGAGTGTTGAAGAATGGGACTGCTGATGCTTCGCCTTGCTCTCGACTTCGCCGTCTTTGCTTTCTTGGGCTGTACTGCCGGGATTGGTGGCTGGTTCTTCGACTTTGCCGATGTCATCATGTCGGATTTCATTGCTGGATCTTCCTGTGAGGCAGACTTGAATTGGCTCCACTCCTCTTTCTTCGCTGTTGCTGTATCCATGATCCTCTGCAGCGTTGGTCTGAAGCGCTTTGCATCCGTGACGTCTGTGCAGAAGACATGAACCTTCCTATCGCTGTGGTGGTTCAAAGTGAGAAACTTGTTGATGAAGAATGCTTGGGCAGCTCTGCTGTCGTTGCTCGGTCCCGTGTATTCGGGAAAGTAATCTCGGATAGGTTTGCTCTGGATTTTCGCTTCGAAAAGGTCCAGTTTAGTCAAGAGTAGGACCACGGCGGAGTGGCGGAACCATGTCAGAGACATTATGGACTCAAATAGAAGCAAAGACTCTTCCATCTGATTCTAGCGATTGAATGTTAGTCTGGATGCCACATGTTGTGAGGGCGAAAGCCTGAATAAAATGTTTTCGCGTACCGCTGTTATGTCCTCGACCAGACATTCGTCATAACCACTCAGAGAGGCAACATACACAAGGCAGTGAACGTCTTCGAAAACATGGAACCATTTCTTGCGTTCGCTACGAGCACCACCAACATCGAAAATGCGACAACTTGCTCCTCCGGAATCAAGTATCGTCTCTGTGATACCTGTGGTGCGTACTCGCGATACCAGAATGTCTTTATTGATTGGTAGGTAGGTTGGTGAAAATATACGGTCGTTATTCTGGAGGTAGCTTCGGGACGTTAGCTAAAAAATCACAGGAACAGCGCTCGTGCTTCATACTATTCAAGGTTGTCGTATTGGGCGTATTCATTTCCTCTCTTCAGAGTTTCTTTGAATGCTTTGTCCGTGAGAAGGTTTGTGATGGCGGTGAGGCAATTTCTCGGCAAATGTTCCTCTGGGCCAATATCTCTGGCGTTTGCCAATGTTTGCTCGTGAGACTACTAGTCGTGAGGAATGGCCGAAGAAAAGATCAAAAGCCATTGACTCACCTGTGAACTTACGCATTCATAATCGATTCCTGATCGATCCATTTCCTCGACGACAAGTTTGAACGCCACAGTGATGTTGCTAAATATAAGTGGTCGGGCCTCTTTCCTTTCCTGTGGACTAAAATTGGTTCCATAAGTAGATCGCACTTGCGCCAGTACAGTACTCTTGCCTGATAGTCCAGCGCCTATTGGTAATCAATCAGCGTGAATCTTTGCATCTTATTGAGTGCGCGTAGCAGGCATGAACTCACCAAGCAACAAGATTTTCGCTTTGGCTTTCGCTCCTGTAATCTCTTGTTTCCCTTTATCTGATTCATCACTGATTGGGATATCTTTTACGCTTCTGTACTGTTGATGGTTCCATAGTTCATGACAGAAGATGGGTAATAATATCACAGAGAGATTTGGGATTTGAGATAGGCTTATGCCCGGGAGAAATGGAAACTCAGCACAGGAACCATGTCTTGAGGTAAGGGACGACATTGAGTAGCGGTGAGTAGTCTGTGAGTACACCATGGATTTGTTGAGCTCAGACTCTACATTAGGATCGAACTGGAGAACCTGTTGGCTTAATTCCGACAAGGAGGATTGTTCTTCGACTGCTTCTTCGTATGATGTACAACTCCGATTATCATTGGCCTCGCCTAATATTATCGACGCGCTGTCGTCTTTCAGCGACGCTCGAGGCATTGAGGTAGCGTATCGAGTTGATGCAGTGAGATACTTCTCTATATTTGCCATTCGTCCTGAAACATCTTCACTAGTCTGAAGAATACGCTCCACATCAGTAGTGAAGCTCCTCATCAACCGCTGTGCTGCTGTTCCTCTGGAGTCGCTAAACGCCAGAGACTCCATCAGCGTCTTATAATCTGGAACAGTGTGCTGTTTAAAGATGCCTACCAGGTAATTATCGTAAACATAAGATTCAAAGAGCTCCTCGAAGCTCTCACACGGCTCAGGAGTTCACAGATTCTGTGGTCACTGCTAATCCAGCATATCCTGGCCTCCGCAGACATTGAAGAATTGAGGTTGAAGAAAAATACCATCTTTTCGAGTTCCGACATACTCGTTACCAACGAAGTGCAAATAATAACGAATTGTTCCACTGAGATAGCCTGTCTCCGCATGCTCTCCGTATACTTAGTGCCTCGAATGAAAGGAGCCAGTTGGGCAAGGCAAAAGCTGAGGTCATTGACCTCGGACAGCACCTTGCGGGTCGAGCTTGGCGCATCCTGAACTATGTCAATGAATTTTGTCACTACTGTCGTGATGTTTGCGGCTGCTGCGAGTACACCTGTGACAAACGCTATAGCACTTAGAGGCTCCATATTCAAACATCGCCGATGGCGTGAATGATGTCTGATACAAGAAGCTCTACAAGACGTGAAGCCTACCCGACCTTGCTCAGCTCCGATATTGTGGCTTAGCGTGGCGCTAATGCACTGTCACCCACAGCACTGGCGGATCATCGTCAGCATACCTATGCAAGCCTTGCGACTTCTTAAAGCACGGTCCGTCAGCTTCAATGCCACATAGATAGTCGCTATCTCCGATCCTCCACAAAGCGCTATCGGTCAGATGCAGTACGGGAGAATGTTTATTTGTCGTTTGTAGAGTTCATTGAAAATTGCCGTTCAGGCTCATACCTTGGTAAGTGCAGCATCGACAGAAGGTCACTCATGAGAATGTAGACAACTGATGGTATGACAAATTACGGTTATGTATTGTATACACTTTTGCATGCCTTGCCTCATTTTCCATTACCGCCCATTTAGAGGCATAACCCTTTTCTAATTCGTCATCTACATGATCAAGAAGGTGGTGCGGTGGCCTGTGGCACCCCATTCGTGATGGAGCCATAGGGAACTGGAGGATACTTGCCATTACAAGAATAATCATACGTGGCATTTGCCAGCGACTGCTGCTGAATCTGAATAAAAGTTTGCAATTCGCACCAACCATCAGTCCTGGTGCCACAAGATGGAAAGCTCGCGCCAAGCGGCAGTGTGCGCTGATTAATAATGAAATGGATATAAGAGGTGGCAGGGCCTGAGGTGTAGGCAGTGAGGCCAGACTCTGTGCGATTGGCCGCGACAGGCTGCGGTGCATTGATTATTTCAATATCCAGGCGGGCGCCAAAGGGCTGCAAGTGTGAGACGATAAGTTGTTGGTTTGGTGGCGGACCGCTCGTAGGCAAGAAAGGGGCAAATTGTGTCAAGCCGAAAGCAGTAAGGATGGCGGCGATGTTGGTGTCATGGGAGAAGTCAAAGTAGAGAGACTGGTTAAGGGGGAAGGTGACGGTGTTATTGTCAAGTGTGATGTTGTCTTGAGCAGTGGCGCTTGTGATGGTGTGATTGGTCAAGCGCGCGAGGATTTCTTCAACATAGCCAATGCCGACTGCGCGACCTGTAGGAGATTGGAAATAGTTGTCGCCAGCGAAGCTAAGATCGATCGAGTATTCGAAGTCTTGCCATTCGGCGTAGGTGAAGAGATCGCAGAAGGAGGAATATCCGAAGGCTACGGTCTCGTACGGACACAAGGTTTGCGCACTATTACACCAACGTCAGTAGGTTTCATGAAAGTCATTCGGTGCAGCTCACTTGTAAGCGTCTGCGATTGTCCAATTGAACCCGTTGGAGAGAGCATTGAATCGCGCGGTTGCATTCTTCAAATATGTATTCTCCCAGATAACGCTAGCGTTGGCACCACCTGTAGCGACTCCGAGGTTGGAGTTGTTACAATTGTCATAGCCAGCTAAGCTGTTATTGTAGTTGTTCCCTTCAATGATAAGCTCCAAAGTAGCATTGTTCGTCCATGTGAGCCCGAAGAAACCCGCCATGAAATATTCGGCACTCTTCAACATGCGATCTTCGGTGGTTGTACGAGCAATTATCTTTGTGCTTGTGTTATATAGATGACCGTAATCATAGTAATGCAGAACACCTGAATCAAAGAGTTCCTGCTGGCCGACGGGTACAAGGATTTCAGCGCCCAATCCATAACTGAATGAATTTAGGAACGACAAAGCTCCGGTGAAGTTGGATGTCTTGTTTGCGACGAGTGCTTGTACATTGGTCCCGAACGTCTGCACAGAGGAATTCGTGGTTGGATAGCGACTTCCATGACGGTGAAGTACATGGACTTGGCTGATGCTGGCCCCAGCAGGTAGAGGGTACTCGTTGACGCCGAGGCCGACTGGGTTTGGAAAGTAAGGAGAAAGGTTTCCCATGAGCTGGAAAATGCTCGCATTTTGGGTGTTGCCAACGATGGGTAAATTGGTCTCGAGGGGAGTGTTTGGGACGAATGAACTTGATGCGCCGAAGGGAGCTGGGTTTGTCTCAGCCAAAAAGGGCGCTCTACCAGTGGCCGTTGGTCCTGTTCCATTCAAGTCAGCTCTCGCCGGTGAGTGTCCGAAGGGAGCATGCTTACCAGCAAATATCTCTGGGGTGGTCTGGAAGTACTGTGGAACTTGGGTGGAGGTGCTGGTCGCGGTGGTTGCTTGCCTCTTGCCGAAGCCAAGGAGGCCTGCGCGAACCAGGCTGGATGCCGTCAATAATAAAAGCACAGCAGCAATCATGGTGAAGATGGCGGCGGAAGCTGTGGGGTTCCTCTTGCGAATGCTCTGTGTCGGAAGTTCCTCTGGCTCGATAATTTCTGCTGAAGAGGATGGAGGAATGTCGTGGAGGCCGACATCTTGAGGAGCTTGGAGCTTTTTGTAGGTGTAAGTGGTGTCTGCCATGGCGAGCTCCTCCTTCCTTTTTCTCACACATCATGGAGCACGTGTTTCTGCAATTCGCCATGATCAAGTGAAAGGCTGGGGTTGTGCAAGGTACGGTGCCTAGAAGTGCTAGATCTGGCCATGTCTAATGCAGTTCGGGTAGAAGATCGAGGATGATGACGAGCTCGGGGAGGGGTTCGGGCGTGGGATGGCCGGGGTCATTTAAGCCAATCGCATTGCAGAAGTGCGCGGTGTGTGCTTTATGACCAAGCCACCAGCTAGACATTAATTGTCGTTGTACAGAGGTAGGCTTTTGCAGGGCGAGAGTATCTGAAAAGAATGATGTTTGTGAAGTTGTCTACATTAGAAGATGAAGTGAGTTTTCAAGGAAAAGGTTCACGTCGCCGTACCGTCGACTTTGGCGCTCGTTGTGTTTCAGAAGCCGCCCATTGTCCAGACTCCTCACTCCCAGATCCACCCGAATGGAAGACTGATCTCATTCTAGAGAGTTCAAGCTACAGTAAGGTCCCGACTTAAATATCTTACTTGCTAGATCCGTTGATCTTCCGACAACGTTCTGCACAAACAATATACAAGAACATGACCTCAGGTATCGTCGTCAGCCTCAAAATTCAGCCCGATCATGGATTTAGGACTTGCAAGACAACAAAAAGCTCGACATTTATGAAATATTTGAAGGCACTAAGAGTTTGCAAATTGCAAACACTCCTTTGGTAGCCTTTAGCGTTGGGACTTGACATTTACTAGAAAGTATTGAAGAAACAACATTGCTATTCTTATTACCCAATGGTGCGACTAAATCATAAAAATAGAGCCTGCACATATTGACCTTAACATACGCACCGATGAACATTCTCAACAGAAACTCGAAAATTACACCCATAGTTAGAGAATATGGGCACCACCACAACATAAACACCTGCATCATTTCACAGTCAGCATTTCTCCCTTCCAATGCAGCCCAGAGTGGTAAATCATGTACTAGCAAGCACACATTACTAGTCAAGAATACCTCACGCTTTGCAAAGAGGTTACGAGAAAGCAAAATCAGAATAGCGTGGATGACTTACATGTCACCAGATTCCGGATGAGCCCAGTACATCAGTGGTGGCCCAGGCCATATCTGTTTCCATCTAGACATTCCCAGTCAATTAATAGCTTTCGCCAAGGGCACTGTCGTCAAGGAAACTCACGTTCTCACCCAAGGCTTCTCCCCACAACCAGGGGTTGGGCACACCTCCCTCTTTCTCGGCATCGCCCCATGACCGGGTTGATCTACCACTAGTCTTCTTCTCTTCGTCTTCCGATCTTTGACCTTGTGTGTATATAGCAATCTCTGCCTAAGATCGTCACCCCTCTGCATAAGCGTGCCTTCTTTTCGATTCATACAGTTAAAGCAGGTTCTTGGTCCACAGACACCCTCCCGACACACACAAGCATCCGCAAGACCATTCGGATGCTGCCTCTTCAATCTCTTACTACACTTCTTGCACATGATCGCTCGTTTGGTGGACAATGTTATCCACAACAGCCCCCAGCGGTTGTTCCTGTTGTTCGTATGGCAGGTGTCGCAGACACGGAAATCCGGGTTAGGAGCAGGGGCATGGAGATTTGGATGGGACTGAGCTAGGTGGCAGCGATCTCTAGAAATGCCGCTATTGGGGGTCGGATTGGGGCATGCACCCGCTGGAAATGTTTGACCAGCAACGTAGAGACCTGTGCTGTCATCGCAGAGGCCATTGAGCAGTGGTGCCTGGGGTGGAAACGGGGCTGCTGCCATGATAAGGGTCAAAGGCAACTCAGACGAGTTGAAAAATCGATGAATTCTGACAGCCTAAAGTTGTAGTTTGGGGACGAATATGGAGGGTTCGAGGCCAAAATCTTTAATGAAGAAACTTGCTCTTAGAGTAGGAGAGAAGAGCAACGATCCATATAGCGCCCGACCTCGCCATCGTTCTTGTCAAGCTCCCTTTGTCTCGTGCAAAACTTTGTCTCGAGCTATGGAAAGGTCGGATATGACTTGCTAGGTGTCCTTTGTGATTAAGGACCCGCGAACGATATGGACAAAGCAATGCGAACAAACATAAAGCCTCTGACAATGAAATGACTAAAATTGCCATTAGCAATGAAAGAATAAGAATGAATTACACAAGCATGAATCAAATGAAGCCGGTGTTACTCAAACAGTACAGTCTGCAATGCGTACTCACTAAGGGCCATTGAACCGAGTTTCAAGTGTACGCTGCAAAGTCCAATCGTTTGCAGACAAGCGCCCAGAGGAAAGCCATCTCGCTGACTGGCCCAATCAAGGGCAGGTGTGTATTGCCCTGAGCGTATGAGCACCGTTTCCCTCATACCTTGGATGGTCCATGCATTTACTTCGAACCCAAGACTTTCGCGCGACTACATTGTTCGACAATGGAGCAGAGTACATATTCTAGTATCATCACGAACCTACCCATTTCCCCGAACCTTCCCCTTCGTTGTTGGTGGCAAACTTCTAACACCGTTTCAGGCGCTCATATTCACTTTAGTCTTAATCCTAACACAATTTCCATACTTTGGTGATCGCTCTTTCCTACATATTCTTCTAACATCGACCAAACCTCATCGTAACTGACATCAGCTTCTCCTTTCGGAACATATCAGTCATTATGGCGCTGGCATTACTTCGAAGTCTCACAAGGGTACCAGATAGCGAGATCTCTGCAGACGAGCTGTGCGATATCTGCTACAGACCTTACGGGACTACTATTCCTGGCTCTGAAGAGCCTCTGGAGTTTGCTGTACGTTTGGCATGTAACCATGTCTTTGGCTCAGATTGTATCGATAGATGTAAGTTTTTTTTCTTTCTTTTCTGACTTGTTCGTCTCTTCCTAGACTAGTAACATGAATTCAACCTCAGTCTCTTCTCAAGACTTGTCTTATTTCTCTTTCACTAGTCTCAAAGCAAATGATGCTGTCAACCCGAATCTGGCACCTGTTGGAGTTTTTCCCCTTTCCGTACCCTTAGCGTTCGCTCGAGTCACGTTTATAAAGCTGGAAAAGCAAATTCTTTGTCTCGCCAGTTAGTACTTTGCCGCATGGGTGTAATGCTGACTCCGAAATGTACTAGGGTTATCGCCAGAGCGCAGAGGAAAGAACACATGTCCCACTTGCCGGCATGAACTGTACACCAAAACCTATACAGGACATGATGACGAGAGTGACGAGGAACCTGATGAATACAGTGACGAAGAAGATGAACAAGATGCTGAGGAGGAAGAAGGTCAAGAAGAGCACGACGAATATTTGGATTCGTACGACGACGACGACTTTGGACATTATCTTCTGCGGCAGACCGCCGTCGACTCAGCCCGAGCCCGTTTTCTGGGACAATACCGCCTCCTGAGCTATCACGATGACACCTTCGACCCTGAGGCGGATGCTAACGAGGTGGAGGGTCCCGAACAACGCGAGGCTCGCCAGGACTGGAACGAGGAATGGCAAATCATCTTCTTTTCCCTCCATGGCGTAGGACATTCACTTGAGCAACAATGGCGGCAGTGGCATCGAGATTGGATCTCTCATGCTATGCATCCTACTAGCGTTGATATGAACAAGGCAGAAGCAGTTCTGGAACGAATGCGCGAAGGTCTCCCAGATTGGTGGCGACCTGCATTTTATATCGACCACAACAAGATTGTCGCCATGGCAGCAGCTCGTGCTACAGTGCCTTACCGAGAATGTCGTCTTTACTGGCAGCTACTAGGCCCCAAACATGATCAGTTTAGGGCTCCTCCTGCGTCCCTTACACCTGAACAAGGCGAGTCCCTGTTTGTGGAGCTGCAGCGACGAAAGGCCTTCTATCCTATCGTTCGGCAAGGTAATCGATTTTGGTCAGAGAGCACAAAAACAGCGGAAGCATGGGATGTGGATTACCTGTGCGAGAATGGATATGGACTGAGTGAGCGAGAGCAGTGGGAACAGCTTCGTGAGTGAGTGATAGTTATTTTTCCTGAGTCATTGTCATTCTCGTGGACCTAGGTCAGAGTCACAAGACACTTCCAATGAGCGATCTGCTCCCAACACTTCGTTCACAATTCCCCTCTGTCCAGAAAAAGTTACGCTAACTGCGAAGTCATTAAGGGAGGGTTTGGTCTATTACCTGGAGTCTGTTGGTGAGGATGGAAGAGAGTCTTGGCATTGGAGTGACTGGCCATACGCTCCTTCTTTGACAATTGCTGAGAAACAGAGTTTGAATTGAAGGGGCACGGACGTGTAGAATAGCTGCTTGGCTTAGGGTAGGCGTATCCGTGGCCATGATCTTGGTGCGTAATTCTAGCTCATGATACCCACAACAATAGAGCAAGACTACTCAGTTGGAAGCCACCTTACTTGGAAGCCACCTTATAGAGTACCTGGCCGCCAACGTCGCATGACTGACAAAAAGGACCAGGACGAGAGAAGGGACGCAAACGAAGTTTTCAAAGACTGATAAAGTGTTTTGAACGTCAAAGGACTTCAATCCGAAATTTTCCACTTTCATATGCGCTGGAATGGTTATCCCTAGACCTCAGTAACCTAGAAAGCAGTCAGAAACATGCTTACCTCTAGTAGTAGTTTTCACTTACCACTCTGCTCTTTTCTGTTGTCACCACCATTGTCGCCACCATCACCGGCGCCGGCGACCGCTGCCGCTGTGATACCCTGCTCGTCGCCTCTCAGCTTTTCAAAATACGCCTTGATATCCTCTGCTCCCACTGCCTGGCCGCTTTCAGCAAAAGGCTGTAAGAAGCTTTTCACCTTATCCTTGAGGTGATTGTAGACCATGACGCCCTCAATCGCCCTCACCCTGTCGACATTGCTCAGCGCTGCCTCGCCCCTGTCAAGCAGACTCTTCGATCCTACGCTCTCTCCGCCCTCGTCGCCACTTTCGGAGATCGGAGGTTCATAGGACTCTTCCTCTTCGAGCAGTTGTCGATGCTTCTGCAGAAGAGGGTAGCATTCTGGGCAGCGGCAAAAGTTCTCCCGAAAGTCCTCCTTGCAAAAGAGCGAGAACGACTCTGTAGGGGCCTGTGGTAGATAGTTGTGGTAAAGGGGAGTGGTGGTCTTGGATCTCTTCGGACTCGAAGAGCTGGGATTGTCAAGATCTGCATCATCTGCTTTGCGCTTCATGGAATGACTGGGGCCGTCGGTAGGTGATTTTGAATTCGGGGCATCAGTCACGACTCCCTTCTTGTCGGTGTCGGTGGCTTCTGTAGGCCTTTGACACGATTCAATTGCTTTGGATTGAGCATCTTTATATTCAACAAGGCGCCTATCTAACGTTAGCGATTCTAAGCATAACAAGGGGCGGAATTGGAAGGACCGTACGTCTTGGCTTCGTCCTCCATACGTTTCGCTGCTTTAAGTCCGAGCTCGAGCTTTGTATCGTTCCATACGGGAGGTAAAAAGCCCGTTGATCCTGCGTAGCGCTTGATCCACTGATTCGCGTTGACGCATTTATAGCAGATGAAGGTATCAAAACTATCCTCTTCAGGGAATTCAGGAGGTAATGGATCGAGTACTTCAAGGCCTCCACCTTCACTGTTCTCTTTGATAGCTTTGTCCCGCGCAGCCTGCCTATCCTTTGCCCAATCTCTCCCGAGTCCTAGGATGCACTCTGGGTGCCACCAGTCCTCACCGCAACCGCCATCAGACTCACCAGCCAATCCTAAACATTGATACATGGTCCCTTTCTCTTCTTCGGCGTTGTATACTTCTCCACATCCACAAAACCGATTTTGACAATTCTGATTATAAGTATTGCCTTCCGCTGGAACTTGAGAGTGAACCGGGCCTTTCATCCCCGTAGCTGGATCGATGCGCAAAGTACAGGGTGATGTCACCGGTAGTCGCGTAGTACCACAGTCGCAAGTGAAATTGCGGCGATTGAACAGCTCGACAAGAGTATGTTCCCCATGGCACGCGATTGAGCAGGAGTAGCAGACTGCTGCAGGGGTGAAGGAACCCGAGGGTGAAGCGGGAGGTGGATTGCATGTCAGGCAGGCGAAGAGGTTCTGTTTGAGGGGCCCAAGAGGCTGAGTGCAGTGATCAAAGGCATATGGCAAAGCCTCTCGCGCATCGGCTTCGAGTTGGAGCTGGCTGTCGATGTAGTCTGAAGCGGTTTGTGAGATATGCGAACTCTGAGAATCGATGTCCTTTGAGACGCCATTCGGGGCGTTTCCGTTGACAATAGCACTCGACGGCTCCGTATCTTCTGATTTACTCATGATGAAGATATTTAGCTCGTTGGGAGGTGTTGTCTATTTGGTCAGAACGCGGGTCTACAATCGTGACTGAGGACAAAGCCTACCGTAGCCACTCTATTACGGCAGCTGACAAAATGTCTTCCGCGCGTGCTAGACGCGATTTGACGCGAACAGTCGGGTTCCCTCACATCACTTACCACTTGCTCTGGGCTTCTTCCCCAACGACGTTGAAAACACAGGATTAACCATCATCAGTATCAATGAGGTCAGCTGCACTCTGCTATGCCACATGTAGAGCATTCACACTAAAAAAGCTACAGCTCACCACTTCGACCCAACATGTCTGCGGCGAATAGAGGTCCCGCGCGCACTGGCCGCAAGCGTTCTAGAGAGCCAGACGATGACATTCCGTCTTCGTCCGCAGCTCCACCTTCAAGTCGTAAGTCTCAATGATCTATTTAGGGGAACAAAGTGTTGACACGGTATAGCGCCTCCTTCATCACCACCAATGATGCCCCTTGACGACGATGACGACGACGGATTGGATCCTGACCGCGACCTGATTGGTGACATTGATGATGCAGACGAGATGGCAGAAGACGAAGACGGGATTGACTTATTCGCTGACAATTTCGAGCGTGACTACAAGGCACGCGAGAATGATGAATATGCTGGCGCAGACATCGATGATGCAGAATATGAGGATCTAGATGTAGCAACTCGAAGACAGCTCGAAGCTCGCTTGAACAAGCGTGATAGGGAATTGGCGAGAAGAAGACGTATGCCAGCTGCCTTTTTGCAAGATGAGGACGAAGACGCAGAGATGGACCTCACGAGACAGCCAAGGCGACGAAGGCATCATTATGACGAAGAGCAGGAAGACGAGGAGATGGGAGAGGATATCATGGACGAAGAGCTTTCCTTAGAGACCCTACAAGACGTCAAAGCTTCAAGTTTGACCGATTGGGTTGCATTGCCTGCCGTATACCGCACAATATTCAGAGAGTTCAAATCTTTCCTTACGGAATATACGGATGATAATGGGACTTCGGTCTACGGTACTCGAGTCCGAACATTGGGAGAAGTCAACGCAGAGTCTCTTGAAGTCTCGTATGACCATCTTTCAGCATCAAAGGCTATTCTGGCCTACTTTCTTGCCAACGCACCTGCGGAGGTCCTCAAAATCTTCGACCAGGTTGCTATGGATGTGACTTTGCTTCACTATCCGGATTATGAGCGCATCCACTCGGAGATTCACGTTCGTATCTCGGACCTTCCAGTCCACTATACCCTTCGACAACTGCGCCAGACGCATCTGAACTGCCTAGTTCGTGTTACTGGGGTAGTGACTCGACGGACCGGCGTCTTTCCCCAGCTCAAGTACGTCCGGTTCGACTGTACGAAGTGTGGTATCACTTTGGGTCCTTTCCAGCAAGAGTCAAACGTTGAAGTCCGAATCTCATATTGCCAAAACTGCCAATCGAGAGGCCCATTTACGTTGAACTCGGAAAAGACGATCTACCGCAACTACCAGAAGCTCACCCTTCAGGAGTCTCCAGGGACTGTACCAGCTGGACGTCTCCCTCGACACAGAGAGGTCATCCTCCTATGGGACTTGATTGACTCGGCGAAGCCAGGAGAGGAAATCGAAGTCACAGGCATCTACCGCAACAACTATGATGCGCAGCTGAACAACCGTAATGGCTTCCCAGTGTTTGCCACGATTCTTGAAGCCAACCACGTTGTTCAATCGCATGATCAGCTAGCTGGTTTCCGCCTCACGGAAGAAGATGAGCGTGAGATTCGGACGTTGTCCAGAGACCCTCAAATTGTTGATAAGATCATCGCGTCCATTGCTCCTAGTATCTATGGCCATACCGACATCAAGACTGCCGTTGCGCTCTCTCTATTTGGTGGTGTTAGCAAAGAAGCCCAGGGCAAGCACAAGATTCGTGGTGACATCAATATCCTACTCCTTGGTGACCCCGGAACAGCTAAGTCCCAAGTGTTGAAGTACATCGAAAAAACTGCCCATCGTGCCGTCTTCGCGACAGGTCAAGGTGCCAGTGCAGTAGGTCTTACGGCTAGTGTGCGCCGCGATCCTTTGACTGCTGAATGGACACTCGAAGGCGGAGCTCTTGTACTAGCAGACCGCGGAACATGCCTTATTGACGAGTTCGACAAGATGAACGACCAAGATCGAACCTCGATTCACGAAGCTATGGAACAGCAAACCATCTCTATCTCTAAAGCCGGCATTGTAACCACTCTACAAGCCCGCTGCGCGATCATCGCAGCTGCCAACCCAATCGGTGGCCGCTACAATAGCACCATTCCGTTCGCACAAAACGTTGAGCTCACCGAACCCATTCTTTCACGTTTTGATATTCTCTGCGTTGTCCGTGACACCGTTGATCCAGCCGAAGACGAACGCCTCGCCAATTTTGTAGTGAATTCTCACGGCCGCGCTCACCCATCAGCCAGCTCTATTGATCAAAACCAGAACGCCATGGAGACCGAACATGATAATGAGATGCGTGAGCAGCAAGTCAATGGCGGCGAGCCAAAGCAGGAGGGTGAGATTCCACAGGAGTTGTTGAGAAAGTATATCCTGTATGCAAGAGAGAAGTGTAGGCCCAAGCTTTATCAGATCGACCAGGATAAAGTGGCAAGGCTGTTTGCGGATATGAGGAGGGAGAGCTTGGCTACGGGAGCGTATCCTATAACTGTACGTATGACGGGTATCCAACCCGCAGATCTAACCAGGTTTTGGCTAACAAGCCACTCAGGTACGACATCTGGAGGCTATCATGCGTATCAGCGAAGCCTTCTGTAAGATGCGCCTTTCGGAATACTGCACTTCGCAAGATGTCGATCGGGCTATTGCCGTAACAGTGGACTCATTCGTGGGCGGCCAGAAGGTCAGCTGTAAGAAGGCTTTGGCTAGAGCCTTTGCCAAGTATGTTGTCCTCGATAAGAATCCGCCTGCATTGCTAACATCTCGGTTAGATATACACTTGCAAAGCCAAATTCGCAGAGGAGCCAGAATGGAAGACAGGCTATGAGGGCTGGACACCCAGTGACGGCTGTTATGGCCTGAGAATTCCCACTGATGTTGGTGTCATAAGGGGCTTGATGCCGGGATGACCGTATGTACATTAAATCAAATACTTATCGTAGTATTCAATGAGGCATTAATTCAAAATTTGATCCTTCTTGTTGTCGTTGTTCAGGGGCAGTAAGACCATCAACGCTACTATTCCAAGCTTTCAAAAACCTATATGGATGGGCATTTTCAATTTTATAGAGCCTGCAACAGCACCCGTCGAGGGGTAGTAAGCCCATCAACACCACTGTTCTAAGCTTTTAAGACCTCACCGAGATGCCCGTTTTCATTCTAATAAAGCTAGTAACAGTACCCGTCCAGGGGTAGTAAGCCTATCAACACTACTACTCTAAGCTCTCAAGACCTTACCGAGGTGGCCGTTTTCACTTTTACGCAGCTAGCAACAGCACTATCTAGGGGTAGTAAGCCCTTCAACATTACCGTTCAAGTTCTCAAGATCTCATCGAAGTGACCATTTTCACCTTTTACGGAGCCAATAAGTGGACCATCCAGGGAATTGAGAGGGTGGCAGCAAGCCTGACCCACAGTGCCTGCAGACTTTCCCTGCATTCTTGCTCATTCTCAACGTCTAAGAGAGATTCTAAAAGCCACTCTCAGCATGTGTTCAAGTTCCTCCAAGGCAATTCGATCTTTACTGGCTTGATGCCAAATCAAATTGTCACAAGCTGGTACTGGATGGATTCTAAGATGCTCTGCGGCGGTGGCGAGTCATCGTAGACCCACATAATTTCTACTTTCCCAGGGCTACTCGCAGAGCAGGTTATTTAAGCTTCGGGGACATTCTCTTAGGCAGTCGTACTTAAAAGATATGTTCATACATTGGAACCATGAACCGTGAGCGATGTTACCGCGGTCTATCATGCGCAGAGGTAATGACAGAGTAAGATTTCCAAATACGTTACAGGTGTGTAATACGCTCGGAACAAAGATTCTGATTGTTAGCTACAAGTTTGTAATAGAATGTCTTTTTTCTATACTTTTTGTTGTCATCTTGTACACTGGTGAAGCAACTTTTCCTTTTGCCAAGCCTTGTGGACGCGATGAGAGTTACTGAAGACTACCCCGACGATATTGGTGATGCTTAATCATTGCTCTTTCGCAAGTGCAAAAGCCCAATGTATGGATTGGGTTGAGGGCGACTTAAGTTCAATGAAAATTAGAGCCAAACCAGAGCCAGAAGAAGGTAATCTGGAGTATCGTCAAGCTGCCCCTGGATATTACTGTAAGTCGCTTCGTGAAAGTATAAATAGCTACCTATGAGGTCTTGAGAGCTTAGAACGGTAGTGTGAATAGGCCTACTGCCTCCTCCTTATTACTATGGTGTAAGTAGCCTTACTTCCCAGCACGCCTTCAACCCATTTATAGGTAAGTCAACACACGTCCTTGGGCCGCGTCTAAGTCGGTGGTACAATGGTCTGAGCGCTTTGACCATAGAAAGTGCCATCTTCCTTCACAATGAAGCCTTTAGGTACAAGGTTGTTCGCTAAAATTCGTCAGAAGGCGTAGGTGGCATACATTGACACGGTGATAAGAGGTAGAGGATATACTCACCTAGACTAAAGTACACATAGTTCTCTGCCCAACGTATTAGTAGTGTACCAAAATCAGTCTGAGAGTCTACTCACCGACGTTACCCGGAGCTCCTCTTACGGTGCTATCGATATGGGATAGATAACGGGCATTCAACCAGCCTGATAAAATTGGTCACTACCAGCTTGGCCATGCCATGGATGCATTTTATGTAGGTAACGCAGTACCAGTGAGACTGACCATAAGAATTTCTTCCATCGACATCACCCAAGTATCCTCCAAACTTGCTATGAAGTAACTGGAAAGCACAAAACGTCACTTTTCATTCCTGCCTACTGGACTCTTTGTGATTCGCATGTGAAGCATACCTCGTGCATCAACGTACTGTCGAAGAGATGAAATTGGTCAATTGGTCTGCGGTTCTTAGTGAGTGGTCTATTAGCCCACCATAACCTCATCCTTGAGATCATGTCTGCATTGAAACTGTCGGAATCTGGATAGAATGCGGTCCTCGATTTTTCAAAATACCAGTCGCAGAATATGAGAGACGGCTTTGGATCGCCTTGTCTGGTATGGAAGGCATTAGACGTCCCAGGGCCCCCACTGATACACGTTTCATAAATCCTATCTTCATCCGCTGTATAAGCCTTTCGATCTAAACGCCTCATCAGCTCCTTCCGCTCACGAGCTAACAACCATCAAACAAATTTGGAAGAAACAAATACGTACAAGTGTCATACCATTGTGTCCTAGCAATAGGGATTTCACTTAACGGGTCTGGTGGAGCGACGTGGTTACAGTTGCAAAAAAGCATCTGCATAGTGAATTGTCAGCTTGTGGCTGTATTCAAAAACTACAGTGCAGTCTTCCTCCGCTGTTGATAACATTGTGGTGTCCTAGGTTCCATACACAGAGGCGAGGCACTCCGAAGCGCGCTCTACTTACCAAATCATCTGTGGTCGTTATCTCGTCGGGACTTGACTCGGGACCTATATTGGTCATTCCAAGTGGGTCGGAGAGGTAGACGTTTGAGCCGAAAAAGACTGCCCGCAGGTAGCCCAGCGGATGATAGAAGTCTGTCTCCGTGCCGAATAACCAAGTGACGAACAATGAGATTGTTCGTGAAGGATTTCCAGCAATGTTGTTGCCGGTAAGACGGATGGACGCTCGAACGAGATCCATTTCCTTGCGCAAAAAATTTGCTTGGTCTGCAGTGCAAGAAGTCGGATAGATCGCCCAGTTCCCTGCAGTCACCACCCGAACCAAGAAGACCAGGAGCAGTACTGAGAGTCCATGCATATCGGTGCCACGAAGAATCCTCATCGAAAGAGAGAATAAGAAGTAAATAAAAGCTGATGCTATGAGGCGCCAGAGAGCGATGATATTTGCAAAGGGTAGGAAGAAGAGTAACAAAACCAGCACAATAAAGCTTCAACATTGGTATTAAAGACATGGTGGTAGAGACACCAACAAGACTCTAATTCTGCTAGTCTCGCTGGTGAGCCTGAGACTCTCTCCCCGCAATGATCCCGCTCTGAAAACGCACGAAAGCCACGAGGGATTGTGACTCCAACGGCGCGGGGAAATAGGCTGATGCACTAAAACAGTATTGTCTCAAGATGCGACGTCCATGTCACGAGCGAGCAGATTCTACAGATATTGGTCCTGCTCCGTGTATGAGCTTGTCGACTTGTCTCATTTCTCGACAAGAGGTCGTCGAAGAACACTAATATATTTCGGTATTCTGATCTTCCTTGCTATGAGATGTACCATGGTTTCTTTTGCTTATTGCGGTGGTTCTGGTTGTCACAATGTTTTTCGTTATTGTCGCTCAGCCACCAACGGCGCGCAAAAAAGCGGCAACGGTCAACCAATCAGAATCAAGGCTGCAACAGTCTCCCCCAACCAGCCATAGTACCGTATTATCTGGTATACCATATTACTATATGAAGTAGTAAAGCACAGCTTGGTGTGTACTAATTATATTATTTTGAACCCTTGTTTCCTAACTATAAGGGGCTCTTGGTCTATAAATTATCGCTTATCTAATCCGTAGAAGCGAGAAAGACCTCTAAAACGAGACCACGCTACTAAGCCCAGAAATTCCCATACTTGCATTGAACAATTCGCCTCGAGGTGCTTAAGGTACTCTTCATGTCAGATTTTCCAACATGGCACAACGCAAGAATACATCTATTCCTGGTCCCAAGTCTCAACAGACCTTACCTCACACACTATCAGCTCTTCGTCAAGAACCCGATCTCTGGTATAGAATCCGCGTTCTCGTCTACGACATTGGACATTCTACTACCGACCCTGAGTCCGCAAAGCGTATAGATTCGGGAACAAGCGAGATACGTGAGTGACCTAAGACATGTCTCATACCCCCTGAACTACAGAGTATCGACTGCTGACTCTGCGCAGACATCAGCCCGCCATATTTCACCCCCTCAGAAGCCATCAAGATCCTTACAACAAGACTGGACATCCCTCCGGAAGATACCCCCCTATCCTCCACAACAACTCCATCTGAAAATCTCGATCAAGAGACCAACACCACCACCACGACCCGTATAACTCTTGAAAACGCCCTTTACAACCGGCTGAGCAACTTCCTCGACAAACGGAGAGCGAGTGGTGATAGTAGACCGTGCGGACCGCACGATTTGGTACCGGTTTACGCTGAGGTTTTTGGGATTGGGAAGGAAGAAATGAGAGATGAGCGGTTTCTTAGCCGGGTGAGGAGGAGTGGGCTTGGGGGTTCTAAGAGGGCGAGGGAGAGTGAGAAGAAAGTTGGGGAGGGGAAAGGGAGGAAGGAGTGAGGAAAGGGGATAGAAATCATAGAATAGAATGAAGGTCAGGATTGAAAGTACGCGGTCGTACTTTGAAATTCATTCACCGAAAGAGCCGCATTAGCCCTATCGGGCCTTAGTGAACGACGTGGCTTGGTATTCACAATCGCATGCAGTTGTTGTAGTTACCACCTTTTGTTCGATAGATAGACACCGAATGAAAGAGTCGATTAGTAATAAAGTCCCTATGAGTCGCTGTTCTAGAGTGGAAGTCTTCTATTATTCCACAGAAACCTTGTTCTTCACATATTATCTCTACAAGCCCAAACACAGAGCATCTCAGTCAAAAGAAGGTATCCCTGACAGCTAAAACCATACACTAGTCATGAGCTCGAAGACTAATATCCAATGGTCTGAGTGTAAGTGAGCGTGCCTGGGCAAGCTTTTGCGAAAGCAGTCCCGAAATTCGGATCAGTGCCCCCCTTACATTCGCAAACTGTTATGCCGGGGACACTAGCACTAGAGGTAAGGCGATTAGCTGAGGATCTTGAGCTCAACGAACACCGAATAGCATCGCTTACATTGTGGAGCAAGGCGCAGTCGCAGTGGCTACGACCCCAAGACATGGATTCTGCGCAGTACTTGGAACCGCTGGGTAACCATCCCACCATTCCTGGCAATTGACCCACATACTTCCATCCCCATAGTCGATAGCAGAGACTGGGAAATTTGGCAACGCAGTTGCAACGGCCGGGTTGCACGGTTCGCCAGATGCCAGAATGTGGATTGCTGTAGGCGTGAAAGGTGCATAATTTGTCTGACATGCGCATCCGGTATTGGAAGGCGCTGGCAATCCAATGCTATTTAAGTAATTGTGGACATTTCTGCAGCGCGTTACCAATCAGCTGGCTTTCCAAGGCGTGAAGTGACCATAGAATGAAAGGAAGGACGTACGGTGCTGTACATACTACAGGCCCAAGCTCGGTGCCACAGTTTTGCCCGACCCTGGTCATTGTAGTTCCAGGCGTCCCCTCGCAGGAACACATACTAGTTGAACTGGTATCATTGTATCAATAGGAGTATTGTGGTACGGTTTGAGACAGACTTACACTACGCTGCATTGGGGCGGTGCTGTCGTGGCTGGTGGCTGGACTGAAGACGGAGCCATTGAAGGTGTCGCGGTAGCAGGCCCATTGCTGAGTGATTTGTAACTCGTTGGACCGCAAGTGCTGTCAGTCTTCGAGACCACAACTATTTGCGGTCCAGCCTCAGCAACGTTCTGGTATGGGCACGCGCCATTGCTATCGACCGCATACTCTCCATCGCCCGTAGACATTGTCAAGACAGCGCCATCCACAGTGACCGGATAAGGCGTAGCCAAGGACGATGTACACTGGCAGTAAGGAGCCGGACAGTAAGCAGCACTGGAACTGTAGTATGACGGAATGATATGAGCTTCGGTGTCCGCTGGCGGGACTATGGGAAACGTACAGTGAACTACACCATCTGTAAAGACTCTCTGTTTAGCGTTTGTCGGATCAAGATTTGTATGGATCATATAACATGTCTTAAAAGGCAAGCTAGCACGGCAATGTTTCTTGCAACCCAATGAACAGTGGCAAGAAGGGGACTTCTTAATGGTCACTCACAATGACGATACGTCTTGCCGTCTTGCCATTGCTCCCACACGTGATCCGAGACATGTGGACGTGAGAAACGCAATGACATATAGCGCGCTGATATGCATCATGTTGAACAAGTCAGGGAAGCAGATGACTGCACCGAATAGAACTTTTGGACGATGAAAAGGGACAAGTTTGTGCTCTTTCAAAAGAAAAAGGTCGTACTCAAACTACACGAGAGACACAGCCACAGCTATTATACTCAGCCTGACTTGAGGCCTAGCATCATAATTTGCTTTCAGTACCTGATTATCATTTCAAAGTCAGGCTCGTTGGGGGCCCGAAAAGTCCTCGTAGGACAGCCTGCATATAAGGTTATGCTGACATACTGCGGTAGCCAACCCAAGTAGAGAGGCAAGGCATGTTTAACTCGCGAGGCCAGTCTTATTTTATTATATGATTGCGTTGTTGGTGTCAGCAAGCATACGAAGAATTGGACTCGATAAATGTCCTATATTGTAGGCTAGTCGCAAGTGGTCAGCTCTATTTGTTGGCATTGGTACGAGCAACAAAGTTTGAGATTGGTCTAAGATCCCGCTATGACCACATGAAACAAATCTAGAGGTCAGCACTACCCATAAGTCTATACTCCGCCTCAACATGCTTGATCTTTCCTTCAACGTATTTCTCGCAAGAGCGAAGATTTTTGGGTGATCGGCAGTCCGGATGGTCATGGATTTGAGATGCACTGCTGGTTTCGATAGCCTCAAGGCACCCAATACTCAATCAAATCCCAACACCCGACCATCTCTCTTCCCATCTCACAAACTGAATCAGACAATACTCACCCCCAAAACCACCAATCTCCCCACCTCCGCACTCCATCCAAACAGAACCACTAACTTCAAAAACAGCAACCGATGTTCTAAATACTTCAACAACGTCACATTCCCCGCCTGCTCCGCCAATTCTTCTGCACTCCGGCCAAGTAAATGCTCCCAAGCGTCGTCCGACCAGATGAGTTTCCCCGGCGTGATGTAGCCTGTTTCGTCGACTAAAAGACCGACGAGGCGGGGGTTGATGCGTAGGAGGGTGTTGGTTTCGCATTGTTTACATTTTGCGGTGAGGGTATTTGCGAAGATGGGGACGCCGCAGCTGGAGTAAGTATAATGTTAGGAGGTGTTGGGAATTGAGTCGAATAATGGATGGGGATGGAGATGGGGATGGGTATGGGTATGGGATGGAGGTACCATTCGGTGCAGAGGAGCATGTTGCGTTGGTAGAGGGAGTGGATGTTTAGTTCTACGATTGTGAGGGATAGGTAGCCTGTGAAAATCGCTGCCTGCCATTAGCCAGCTGCCAAGAGGCATGTGGAGTTGAGCAGGCTTGCCTGCTGGTGCTGCCCGAGCACTAATGAGATAATTAGCCGTACGAAAGAAACCAGTATAGATGAAGCCAGGCTTACAAGTCATCGAGATCAGCTAATGTAAACAATATCTTGACCTCCGCATCCATGATTTCGTCGAGATCAAAGACTACCATAATTAGCTCCATCATCGAATCCAAGCGCTCAGTAAGGCTATACTACCCTCAGGAAACGGCAAATTGACACACTCTCTCTTCGTCAACCTCTGCGCATAGCCCCTTAGCCAGTACGCATCAGTCATCAATGGGTCGACATCCACATGGGTGCTCTGATTTAGACTCAGCGTAGGCCGTCTGTCGCCTTTGAAGCTTGGGTTCGTGATGAGAAGGACGGTTTGTGAGGCTTTCCAGTAAGAGGCAGAGTTGCAGGTGCGGCCCCAGAGGGTGAGGGTTGCGTCGGCTGTATCGTCGAAGACGATGATGGAGATGAGCTCGGTTTGGGTGCCCTTTTTTGTCGTGACTGCAAACAACCATCAGCGTAAAGATTGTGCAATAATCAGGGAGGTCAAGACGTACATTTCTTCCTCCCTCCAATGCTCTTCACTGCCACCAGCACCTTCCCACCCTCGACTTCGTGACCTCCTTCCATGTAGTTCTTGAGCGTGATCAATCCATCCAATTGCTTACCATCCCGGTATCCTAATGGTATCTTACACAGCACACCCTCGTCACTGTGTTCCTGCACCATGTAATAACAGCTATTATCACGCTCTGGAAAGATGGATGTGACAAGTGCCGCATCACGCAGTGTGAGTGAGCTGGATTCAGCATTCGATATGTGAGGTGTCCAGATCGAGACGAGAGACCCGAGACGAAGACCGTAGTCGATTTTTGCGTACCAGAGCTTGACCTGTGCGAGTGAGTCAAGTCAGTCATCGTCTCATCGTCACTGGTGGGTACCCACGGTGAATGCACCAGTATCATCCTTCACCACAACCTTCAAACACCCTTTCGCAGCATGTGGCATCTTGCTTGCCATGATCTGATCATAGAAGTTGGCCACTCGTCCCATCACAGTCACAAATCCGGGTCCGGGGACCAAGTTGCCAATGTCCATTTCTTCGTATGCAGTCCGAGGCTGCCATTTGTGCAATGTAGGATGGAGCGCGGATGAGATTTCGGACGAGGTGAAGCCATCGCCGTTGTTCTCGTTTGCTTCAATGTGGGTTCGCTTCTTTGGAGTCTGGGTTGAAGGCACTTCGGTTTGGAAAAACGATTGGATGGACGGGTCTTGGGGAGCCATTGGGGCCTTTCCTAAAGTAATTGCAGGGGATTGTGGGTATGCTGACCGACAATGAGTATGTAAATGTTTCAATTTAGCTTGAACAATGCAGTTCATTGAGTGCACGATAAATCTTCGAACGCACAGGGCAGGTTTCCAGCAATTACGGCTTGGCGAATGCTTTGGGCAAATGCTAACGGCACCTCATGCTCGGTGTAGTCAGAATTTGCCCCATGGGACTATGGAACATCAACAGATTCGAGACTCCACCACCCTCTGCAACACCACAATAACTACCCGCTTAGGATTTTTAGTCAAAGATAAGGTTTCATACCCATCTATTGCAAAGTTATTGATGTTTGCAACTTGCGCTAATGGCAAATCATGTGGACGACACCGAGGCATGCGAGTCACCATAGGTCGCGTGAATCGCAGAACGCATTCAGATAGGTAGGTTGAGACGTTGTTTTCTTGGGTCTAAAGGATAGTACTAAGAGAATCTAACCTACTATGGAAAAAGTTCGCCGACTCATTTGCTCTTCCCATTAGCTGCACGTGCTTGTCTCCTGATATAAGAAAACATCCTCAGATCCTTGACTTCTGCCTACTGAAGAACCTTAGAACATCTTGTGCTCGAGGGTCATGTCAGATTCTGGCTGCAGACCGACGCAGGCGCGGAAGATGTTGGTCAAAGCAGCGCGTTGCTTGGCTAATGCGTTGATGACGGGAGTGCCAGGAGGGGTCAAAGGGGCCTGTAAACATTAACAGGATTTTCGACGACACCGAGCATGGTTCAATTACCTTCAACATGTAGCTCAGAATGCTGAGTACGCTATGGAAGCCCTTGTAGTCCTTCGTGCTGGCGCCCTCTCCGTCAGCGGCTTTCCAGCTGATACGGGTCATCATCTCGGCAACAATGACAAGGTCTATGATCAAGGGAGACGCCAGTAGAGAGTCCTCGCAGACATTGAACAAGCTGATGGTCTGATGTCCGCCCATGAAGATCTCAGCGTAGTACTCATCAAGGGCACGCTTGTTGTCTCCGACTGCTGGCATGTACTTGATCACAACAGTATGATTAGGATGCTCTCCGGGCTTATAGAGAACAGTGTTGGCTTCGACCATGTCGTCTACGACGTTAGACTTGGAGATCTCCTTGGAACGGAATTGCCTCTGTGAACTCAGATTCATCCCGTCGTTGTTACCAAGATGGTTGTAGCTTGCAATGGAAGTCAGCTTGATACCAGCATTGATCATGAAATCCACCAATGCAGACTTCATCTTGGTCTGACCAGATTTAAAGTCGTCACCGCCAATGAAAGCGCCATGCTTTTCAGCGAGTTCAATAGCACCAGGGACGAAGGTGTTCTGGGGAGAGCCGTTGATGAATGGCGCGTTCTCAAGGATACAGGCAATAGCGAAGACTGTCGATGGGGAAACTTCCTCGTGACCAGATTCAACAGCTTTCATGATGTTGTCGGCGGTGTCGTTCACGCCTTCAATGATATCTGCGTAACGCTCTGTATTGGCGGTCCACTGAACAATGACTTTGTCAAGGCCATGAGTCTCTTTGAATTCACTTGGCAAGATGTTAGTGAGATAGCCTTTTACTACGTGGGCGCGACACTTACCGAATGTCCTTGCGGATTTTCTCAACGTGTGCCATACTAGCCTTTGATCCTTCAAGACAATTATCTGCTCGCTCCCCTTGATTGGCAGCAATGAAATCCGGGTAGTAAGGACTTGGCAACGGCTTCATCTCAGCCATCTGCTTCTTGACCAAATTCTTTAATGTAGGCTCCAGAACGGCTGCTCTATCCATGGCCTCAGCAAGATTCATGCTACTGATGTCCCATCCGCCAATCACAAGGTCGTTTGGATGTACCATAGGGAGAACGTCGTGAAAGGGAATGTTGATCTCCTTGCCGGTCTTCGCCTCGGTGCCCAGCTTCATAGTCGATCCCATGACAACAGATCCATAGTAATTTGCAGCTCTGGGTCCTTCACGAGTATCCCAAGTCAGGCCTTGACGGTTGGCCATAATACCCGCAGTAACGGTAGTACCATTGTTTCCACCCCAACCGACAAGCATCATACCCACCTTGCCCACCTTGCGTTCAACCTTGAAGTCGTAGACCGTCTCCTTGGGCGTAGCAATGTACTTGCCATTACCAGCTTGAGATACGGACGTGGTACGGTAGACGTACTTGCTCTTGATCTCGGTGTCCGTGTACACTACGTTGGGAGACTCGACGGTGAACAAGTCCTTGTGCTCGTTTGTACCATTCGCGTGGCCTGAGCCATTGGTATAGCCATTGGCACCATTGATACCTTCTGCGTGAGGAGCCATGCTTGCGGATTGTGTATTGGTAATTGTATCGTTCAAGTCGGGTTACTTATCGAACGTAGGGCGAGTCCGATGCTCCTCCTGGGGCAGAAGAGCGACGGCCTCCGTTGTACGGGTGGTGTACCCTGAGAGGTATGAGTCAGTAACGTCATTCACTACAGCATGGAAATGGTCGGACCACGGTGTGGCCACATGCTGCTTTGCGAGGGAATTTGGGAATTGAAGGGCATGGGTAGCGTCATGATTGCTTGGTGAGCATGGGGAGAGGGGCAACACTGACGAGTTGAGCAAGTTAGAATACGTCTTGCCGGTGTTTGTGACCGCACCTGGTGCGATCTATCTGAGTGAAGAAGGTGAGATTTTGTGTAATTGCGATAGCAAGGTTTGTGGAATTTTCTTTGAAGAAATTGAAAATGCATTGTGGTTATATTTTACCCTCTCCGATACCCGGAACTCTACGACCCCCACATCGCGCCCTGATAAACCTCAGGTAGCATTGCAGTAGACCTTCAACTAGGAGAGAAAAACCCTGCTGAATCGATGGCTAGCCATTGAGAGGAGGCCTGTACAGCTTGAATTTGGGCGGACAAAGTAAGAAGCATGTGAGAGTGCTGAATTTAGAGATAAAAAAAGATTGACCTGCGATGCTGCCATGTTACATAAAAGAGAAATCTGGTAATGATGGTATACAACCAGCAGGAGAAACGGTCAAGCGAAAAGAGGTTCGCATTGTGTTCCATGTGTCAGCGTTATCACGACGCAAGAGAACGTTAATAACAACGACGGTCAGTCGTCGCTGCCGACGTCTCAGCAATCAATGGTTGCACCAGTCCAGTGCCAAGAACGGAGGGATAAGGTACTAAACAGTGTCACTTCTTCAGGCCTCGACGTTACTCGGCTACAGATTACTGTTTGAGGTAAGTATAGTTTCTGCTCAACATGATAAAGACAAGGATAGAAAGAGTTCATGGCGAAGAACGAACAATAATAAATGTGGTTCGATCCATGCCAAAAATCGACAAGAGGTTTTCCCCTTTCGGCTCGAAGCCTCAGGAGAGAAGCGGGTGGCGCATTTCCCCTGCGCTCACCTGCATGACCCCATCCATGACCCAATCAGCGAAAGGCTGCATAACATGGTCAATAAGGTGGGTAAGGTACTATCTGAAGCGCACCAGCAATTGTCTGCCTGCATGTCATGACACAACGCTTTGTTGAAACACGGGATATCTTCTAGACACGTATAAAGCAATTCTGGTGATCCAGATTCAAACATCGCCCAGGTTGGGGATGGGCAATTGTCTCTCAAAGTTCCCGCCATCACGTCAAACCCTAGCCCCAAACCTAAAGCCGCTAATGTCAAGGGGAGTGGGATCGCTGCAGGAACCTCGACTTCCTCATTTCTCAGCTCTCTTCACATCTTTGCGACAACAAGTGGTGGTTCAATGTTGCGTTTTGGAGGTCTCTGACCTAAATCTTGGAGATTGATCTTCGTCATTCATTTGGTGCTCGTAGCCAATCTACACGCTCCCTCACTAAGACTCGAAAGTCTCGACCCTCATTTCCCCTAAGGCGCCAATGGTCGAATGAGCGACCATACATACCACGTTCCTTCATGCACACAGCGCCTACACAATAATCAATCTCAGCCCTTTTCTTTTCGATCGTCATATTCCTGAGTTCCCATCGTGATACGGACATAAAAAAGACTTCGAGTTTGACTGGGTTGTTGCGCAGCGCAAACACGGATAGCTGCATGCTTGTTCGCCCTTGAAGGAGACCATTTTGGGATAATATTGATGGAAGGGAGAAGGAAGCAAACATGGCGTCTACAATCCGAGCATCGAGCTTCTTGCCAACAATCAAATGCTCAAGCTGCGGTATCGAGATTCCGATCTCGAACATGGGAGACCATATGTGTGCTCCAGGTAGATTGAACGCGCCATGGATGCCTCATCGACATACTGACCGCTGCACAGCTCCGCCTCTCCCACAGACACGATTGAAAGCCCTTGACGGGCCCTTTGCACCACCTGTGATGAGACCTAGTACCGGAGCACCTCCCCCCAGGTCTACCAAAACTCCACCTCCTCGACTCATCGCTACGTCCACCTGTAAGATACCCTGTGAAGTCAATGATATGCATTGAACTGACACGTCCACACATAGTCGACTCCATCTTGCAGTCTGAGGAACCACTACCCTCGCCAAAAACCATAAATAGCTCGCGAAGTGCATCCCCAGCATTCTCTATCAATGGGCGCAGGTCCCCCTTCCAGAAGCTCTCCCGAAGCCACACAACACCAATGCCAAGGGGCCCGCCCTCTCCGGATGTCACAGTCTCGCAAGACTGTGCTTTTCCTCCATTCCCGAACTCGAAATCAAGGAGCGCGACGCCGACACCCACGACTCCGCTAGAATCGACTTTTGCTTTTCCGCAAAGCAATAACAGCCCAATGCGACTGGAGAAGGAACCCAGCTACGTTCCTGCAAATCTTGGAGGTACTGCAGGCGGCAATCTGCTACAGCGGATGGACAGTATTGCGCCAGGGCCGTTCAGTGGCAAAGGAGATCGTAGACAATCGGGGCACAGAAAATCTGAATCCTTGAGTAGTAGCCGGGATTTCATTCGGCCTACAAGCTCGAGCGCTTCCAAATCCAACCTTCACCGGACGTCAACCTCAAGCTCGGTTTATACGCGCAAGCATTCCCAATCCATCTCCAGCACGTCAGGAAGCACCCATTTCACATTTGATCCCACCAATGAAGATGTGCCTACGATTCCTGCTATGCCTGTTCCACCTCAGAAACCCTCTAGGATAGACGATCATTCTGGCCCACGAAATGCGTCTCCGCTGAAAGGGTCTGGTTTTGACTTTGGGTCTTTTGGGCAAGAACAGCGGTCGAATACCTTCCCCATGGACGAAATAAGCCGAACGGAAGAGCAGGCTTCTGTCCAGCGAAGACCTTCGGAACCTATAAACAAGGGACATAAATCAAAGCCCTCGGTCGCTGCTGCTGTTATGCAACCGCTATACGAGATTGGAAGCACAAGCTCTTTCAAGCCATCCCGGTCGATACGAGAACGATCCAGGAGCGTCAGTAGGACCGACGCAAGAGATGACAGGAGGATTCAAGACGCTCCGCCCGTCCCATTACCCTCTCAAGCACAAATCGTCAATTCCCAAAACCCGTATCACACGCCACACGAATCAACTTCCTCAAATGGATCTTACAGCTCTGGTGTCAAAAGTGGTAGCTCAAGATCAAGCCCGCCCATCAACGAGTCGCCCTTGCGGTTACAAGGTCATTCTTCGGACAATTCTCAGAATGACAACCTGTTCAATGACTTTCAATTTGATGTAGATAAGCGACCATCATTTGAGGAGCCACCACCGGCTCGAGAGCAGTATGGGCACGGGCCGCTCAAACCCAGGCCAACAAATACTCCTATTTATGTTCCTCCGGTGCCCCCACCTCCAGTACGCGACGAGCTACAACGTCGGCCTAGCATTCCTGCTATATCTCCACCTACTTCATCGCCCGATGAGTATGTCGTCTCCTCCTTTGCACCACACTCAAGCAATCTTCGCGTCTCACCGGTACCGCCATTGAAACCCCCGAGCCCAAACTCCGCAGCTCGAAGACCCGCCATAGCCAACAAGGGCAACTGCCGAGGCTGTGGCGAGCTCATAAAAGGAAAATCGGTCAGCTCGGCAGATGGCAGGCTTACCGGTCGTTACCACAAAGTGTGCTTTACATGCAAAACGTGCCAAGCACCCTTCCAGACTGCGGACTTCTATGTAATGAACAACAATCCCTACTGCGCACGGCATTACCATGAGCTCAACCATTCGCTATGCACAAAATGCGATCGAGGTATCGAGGGCCAGTATCTCGAGACGGACTCGCGGATGAAGTTCCACTCCCACTGCTTCAGCTGCCAGGAATGCCACCGCATATTGCGGGATGACTATTTTGAATGGAACGGCAGGACGTTGTGTGAACAGCATGCTTTTGGCGCTGCACAGCGAGCAGCGCAACAGCCTTCTTCCCTTGGTCCTGGCCGCAGGTACCCGGAGAGGAGAACTACACGCCTAATGATGATGTGATCTGGACCACCACACTACACCGCCTTAAGATATAATATATATTCTAATCTACTTTTTTCGACAAGGGGGATTCTTGCCATTTACTGGAGTGGACTTTTTGATTTGGTGTTTCGAGCTTTATACCCTTCTATTGGAATGCGAGTGTTGATTTGACTTTTACTGTATAAAGAGATCTAATACCTAATGTCTGTGTATCATCATTGGGGGGCGTCTTAAGTCTAGATGACTTACCATGGAGTTTCGAGAAAGTCACAATGTTAAAGACATGTGCAGAGCGGGACGGGAGGCTGTTTGCCATTCAAAGGACGCTCAAGCGCCTTTGCAACCCTAGGCCTAGGTAGCTTATATCTTCCCATCAAAATGAAGTTGCTGTCATCCATCTATTACTACTCCCTATGAACTCTGTCCTAGAGGACGCAGCGCCATGGCAATCGTCATTTGGCTCTGTAGGCTTGTTGTGCACTCGATTGGTGAGGATTTCATTGAAGTGGCAGGTGCTGTGCTAATCTTTTTGCTGCCTGGGCTTTCTTCAATCTCGGATACTTTCATTGCCTGACGAGCCGTTTTAGGAAGCTACAGAAAGGCTTGCCATGACGGTGAGGTAACCCATGCTCGCTTTATGTTATTCATGGCCAAAGCACATGTGCTTAGGTTTGCGCTCCAAATATATGAGCGCCGTTGCTTCTTCTTCTTCTTCTTCTTCTCCCTTTTCCCAACTTCAGCTTTTACAACCGCGACTTCACAAAAGACTTGATAGCAGCATCCTGCTCGCCGCCCTGCCCCAAAATAGTTACCGTGGGCTGATCATGCCACTCGTCAGGCGCAATGACGGTAATTACTCCAGGATGAAAAGCCTGCATCTTGATTAGCAGTAGACATTTGGACAAACACCGGTGGTTGCATACCTCGAATTGTCTCGCCAACTCCCGTATGCAGTCGATCAAAACCTCGTCTCCGCCTCCAACCACCATGATATCCCTGACCACATCGTCCAAGCCCCTCCACCACCCCGGGTCGGCAGAAAGGGGCTCATTGTATGCATCCTTCTCTTTTCCCCCAAGGAAGGACTGACTCCATTTATCTCCAGCGCGCGCCGACACAATGTCTTTGTTCGCATTGTAGGTAGTACTCGGCCAGTCTGTCCGAAATGATGCCCAGGGAGCGAGTAAGATGGCCGCACCCAGATTAGTCTCCAATCTTAACGGCTCAATCTCCGGATGTGGATGCATCAAATGGCTCAGCACCCCAATAGCTAGATTTGCTCCTGCAGAGTCACCACCTATGCTCACGTCCTCCGGCTTCTTTTTCAGTTCCGTAACCGTATGTCGCAGTAGCTCGACGGCTTCACGCAGCTGGGTCGGGTACGTTCCGTGCGGGACGAGCGTATATGCAAGCAATAAGATTGGTATATTGGGGTCGGCAGCCTGAGATAGACCGGAGGCGAATTTGAGATGGCCGGGCTCTGGGGGTAGGTTGTATCCGCCGCCGTGAAACCAGAGTATGACTTTCTCGGCGGAAGGGTCGCCGATCCAATAGGCTTTGTTGCCATCGGAAAGAGTAATGTTTTTGGGTTCAAAGCCTTGGTCTTTGGCAAAGGCGAGGTATACCTCTTCGAGGTTGGGGGATATTGCTCTGCGGACTCAGACTCAGCGTAGTTCAGCGTAGGAAATTTATTTGCTCTTAGAGTAACTCACTGTAATTGTCTCGTTGTCGTGCTTTTCACAAAGGATCGGAGCATAGCGATCTTGATGTGATTTGAGTACTTGGCGGATCCAGAGCTGCCACGGAAAGGACCTGTGAGAGATGTAAAAAGGCCATTGCCCACTATTTCAAGTCAGTGAACTACCATTGGCCGTCGATTCTCCTCTGGTATAGTCTCACAAGCACGCAGGACCGCTGCAACCAGTGCGCCCTTCTCCCATAGGGAGAGCTGAGGCTTTTGGTAAAGCATCACTAGTCAAGTATTTACGAGAAAAGACAGACAGACGAGAAGAAATTAGGAGAAGAGGCAAAATCTTGCAAACAATGCGTACATATGTATCATATGTATAGCAGAAATTCAGAGAAACTTTGAAGTTATCCTTCATTGACGTAGGATTCGGCAGAGGAAGGCCGAGCTCTCAACCCCGCAAATGGGACATCCATGCTGCAGCATTCAAAATCCTATTGTACGCAGAGCCTGAGGTGGAAAGCTGATGATACTTGACCAACGCATAAACCTGGAGCTGATGGGAAGCAAGACACCTATAATATAAGATGCCAAACTTATATGAAAAATAATATCTAAGGCAGTCTCGTTTCCACGCTTTAGGATCCCAAATCACGCGGCGAGTTATTGTTGGTATTATTATTGAACTTGGGGCAGTATACGAATTTGACCACTCCTTCTACCATGAGGTGAATAGATCGATTTTTACGAAGGTCCAAAATATGTAGACTTTGCTGCCATTGGCTGTAGATTGGGCACGAAGGGAAGAAGGTTCGGAGGGGTAGTGGAGAAACGATTCAATCGAAAACTCAGCCGCACGACTAGTCGAATACCGTATTTGGCCTAGAACGTCAATTAAAAATTGACTGGCCTTGGCACTTTAATCCACTGAGAGGTAGAGTAGTATCCGAAGGATTTTACCCATGATCCTTCCTGACAAGAATCCTTCCTGGACATGACTTTCCGGAATTCTCCTGGGTTTACACTTAACACGAAGACGACGACTGGTAGCAAGGTATAATTTAAACGCCGCAGTCAACGATAACGGTTGATGTTGCTGGTTGCTTTTGGACAAGACCCAGCTGCATCAGGATACGTTCTGCGAGTTCGAGGCTTTACAAGACGGTGCCTTGGTTGGGGCTCTCGGACGGCCTGTGATCTGGGGGCTGACGCTACTAGTAACTCGCTGGCTCCATAGGGCAGGGACTTGATGTCATATTTTGCGCAACGATGAAGAGAAGAAAATTCGTGCCTGACAATTGGACGACTGGCTCCGTCGCGAATGCAGCTACACAGGTTCCTGCCTTGCAGCTCCCTGTCTTTCCGCAAGCTCCACAGGTCTTTGCCCTCAGCTGAGGTGTATATATGAGAACCTTCAAGGCTCGCATGATGGCCGATCCTCACCCCGTCCCCCTCTCATACAATGCTTCGCTCAATTCCCTTGTGGCTCTCAGCCATCCCCACCTTGTTTCCTACTGTCGCCAACACTGTAGGCACCGCTAGCTACAATGGCCTTGCCAATACTCCTCAGATGGGATGGGATAATTGGAATGCATTTGCGTGCGATATCAGTGAGGAATTGCTACTCACTACAGCTCAGAAGATAGTCGATTATGGGTTGAGGGATCTTGGTAAGAACATTTTAGAAAATTTTCACACGTTAGATTGGTAGCGTGCCCGCAATGCAGGATTACGTTCGCTGCTGTACTGCTACTGTACAGAGCCACCTTCTGGCACGCTATCGAGCCGACTTGCAAAGGTTCTGTAGCTATCGATCCAAGTAGAAGCTGATGACTTATCTCTAGGTTATTACTACATCATTCTCGATGACTGCTGGTCTGAAGGCAGAACCAGCAATGGCACTCTCCAGCCCAACATGACCAAATTTCCAGATGGTATCCCCTATATCGCAAATCAGATCCATTCTATGGGACTGGGCTGGGGCATGTACTCTAGCGCAGGAACATATACCTGTGCGCAATATCCAGCCTCGTTGGGCATGGAGAAGCAGGATGCTCAGACCTTTGCGAATTGGGGGGTTGACTACCTCAAGTATGACAACTGCTACAATGAGGGCCAGGAGGGGACGGCATTGATATCGTACACTCGATACAAAGCAATGTCAGATGCTCTAAATGCCACTGGGAGGCCGATTTTGTATTCTTTGTGCAATTGGGGACAAGACCATCCCTGGGATTGGGCTCAGACCATTGCTAATAGCTGGAGGATGGCTGGCGATGTATACGACAATTTTGACAGGCCAGATCCGAGATGCCCTTGTGACACGTACGAATGCAGCAACCCTGGTCTCCACTGCTCAACGACAAACATTCTCAACAAAGCTGCGTCAGTAATTTATAAAAGCCAGCCAGGAGCCTGGAACGACCTGGACATGCTCGAAGTTGGGAACAGCGGCATGACCGACGATGAGTACAAGACTCATTTTAGCATGTGGTAAGTCTGGCATGCAGTCTGTTCCTCGAATGATATGCTGATTAGATGCCAGGGCTCTGGCGAAGTCCCCCCTCATCATTGGCACAGACGTTACAATGATGACGCCTCAAACCCTCTCGATCTACTCCAATGCTGCAATCATAGCCGTCAATCAAGACCCTCTCGGTATGCCTGTCGCTCGTGTGTGGCAGTCGCCGGCTCAACCACAAAATGAAACATATTCTGTAGACGCCTACACTGCTGGAGAAACCTCCTTTTGGTCGGGGGTGTTGAACGGTGGCGACTATGTTGTTGCTTTCGTAAACGCGGGACCCACAGCAACCACCTTGACAGCCACTATGAACGATATTTTCGTCGACCTTGTTACTACAGGCTCGAATAAGCCGGTGCCACAACTTATGGAGACGTGGGACGTCTACGACCTGTGGGCGAATAGAATGAGCGATGCTACCGCTCAAGCAATCATAATGGGTAATATGACCTTGCCCACAAACATGACGAGCATGAGCAATTCGACCTCGACGCAACCATTTCAGACCTACAACGCCACAGCTACAAGCTATGCTGACGGCGTGATGGCAAATGATACAGCTTTATTGGGCGTCAAAACGAGCACTATAACGCCTATGGGATTGCTGAGCGCGACAGTGCCAAGTCATGGCGTGGCTGTCTACAGGCTTAGGAGTCAGGGAAGCGCAGCGATGCGGAAGAGGGATGAGCTGTGAACAGTGTAGGACGAAAGCATCATTCGGCACTATTGAACCAAAAATTTGACAGACTAATCTTCTAATCATGGAGCATTCTCCGCTCAAAATGAAGTCACAAGAGACCGTCTTAGACTTGATGGACTCATCATTACCACTGTCGCATCTCGTCACTTTGCAAATGTCGTCCTCTATACCTCCTGCATCTTCTGTATCTGACCCTCATTTCTTATATGCGTCGTCTTTCGTATATACAGGGCGCGTTGCATGAACACGAACTGTTTGAGCGTCCTTTACCGACGTGATTTCCTGCGCTCGATCATATTCACGGTCGTTCATCTCTCGAATACCACATCTAGTAGGTGAGCTTATTATGGAAAGTCGCCTACTCAGATGTGTTTGCTCGCGCCGTGTCTACCACCTTGGTTGATTGGCACGAAACTCCAAGCAAAGTTGTGCTGGTAACATTTCAGCCGTGATGCCACCTCCTGATATGCTGAATATTCAAGAATGTTGAGATAGTCACCGACACCTTTTCAAAGCACGCTTTTTGTGTGGCAATAAATTTCATACACGACTTAGTCACGTGAAACACGACTAACGATAGATATTTTCGATACAACTATGTTGAGGCTCATTTTGTTGAGGCAAAGCTATCAATGGCGATATTCAAATCCTCAAGGTACATCGGGCTGGGTAAGAGAATCAATGCATTTGGTCGACGACAACAAGGACATGTAGTGTCACCATCACACGTCCTGCAGTCAGCGTTGCAATTCACGCACAGCAATCAGTACCACCAGTGTCATCCATGTCACCAGAAGTTTGGTCTAGTGGAAGGTATGGAATTCACCTGTATGAAAACTTCTGCACTTGCGTGACTCACAACATTCATACGAACCCCCACTCTATTCCTAGACTTTCTACTCCTACATATTCTTCTCCTACATATTCTACTCCTACATATTCCATACATCTTTCCTCGAATCAAAGAACCAACACAGCAAAGCACATCATGCCAAGAGTTTCTGTATATGCCTGTGACGAGCACTGGCATTTCACCACCCCATGGCCCACCCTCGACGGCAGCTCGCCTTGGTACACAGAGGTTAAACCCGTAAGTCGTCGACTCCATACATCAGAATACACAGTTCTAACATCAAAGGCCACCTCACAAATTAATGGTTTCGTGCCAGGAGAGCAAGTCTTTGTGCGTGGAGGTCACACTCTTTATCAAATCGGCGACTCGCTACGAAGCGGCTACTACACTTTGAAGACCCAAGAAGGCGGTGTACTGGGGTGCTGGTGCCATGAAAACGACTATGGGAGGGTGGAGCATCAGCTGTATAGGCGTCGGGATTTGGAGAGTCCTCCGAAGTATGAACGGTGAAGGGAAGGAAAGATAGAGACGGGTGTGGAAGATTACGGAGGAACGCATGGCTTGAGGTTTGGACGAGCTGGAGCATGGTAGGCAGCCTTGCATACTTCACACAATACTTCTGACATGTCTAATTCCTTGCCTAAGATGAGAAGGTGGAACTACTGTTTGTACTACATACTAAGAGGTAGATGCTGGAGTATTTCACACATTCTCGAAAAATCAGTCATACAACATCTTCGCCCCCTGCCGCCACACCTAAGCCTACTGAATGTGTCTCATTCTTGTATTTCTCAACTTCGTGCGACTCATCCTCAAAGCCTGTGTTAAGCTGCTCCCTCCTCGTGCCCTCTTTCCCTCTTACAATCCCAATCCTCACAAATTCTACTCTAATTCAAAAAGATACTACCAGCAAATTCGTACCCAGCATGTCCTCCAAATCACAAGACAAGTCTGCCATTCCCGCAAAACGCTGTACTCGTAGTGGTAACCACTGGCACTTCGATACTCCCAAGTACTATGGGAGCTATCCATGGTACTGGCGTAATGCTGTGAGTCTTCTCTCCCCGTTCGCAAGTGTATTCTTGCTCATAATTTAGTACGTCGGAGAGAATTCTCCAGATGTTGGGGATGAAGTCTACCTTCGCTCCGGCCACAAAGGCGCCCACCCCTACAAAATCGACAGACGGCTCGAGAGCGATTTCTGTATCGTGAAGACGCAGGAGGGCGAGGTGTTGAGATGCAAGAGGGAGAATGGGAGTGTGGAGAGTCAGCTGTTTCAGGCGGACGTGGATTTTAGGCGTCCTCCGAGCTATGAGCAGAGTGTGGGTGATGAGAAGGGGAAGTAGGGACGTAAGGCTTGGTTTATTGGAGGAGTTTTATGGCTTGCAATTGTGGGCTTGGAATAGAATATGGAGACTTACACTGCCATATTATTCAACAAATTGGTATCTGATGTCTCGAGTCAAATACCGTCTTTTCAATTGTCCTATCCACCCAACCACCCACAAACATGCCTCCCTTTCTTCAGCGCCTCGCGTCTTCCATCCATCATACATAGCCTTACCACAACACCAGACCCGTATCAATCGCCGTCGAATTTAGCCTCATCGTCTCATTCGCACCACTCCCAACAGCAACACCATACAACCGATTCATCTTACTATTTTTCGGCCAAAATGCCACCACAATATTAGTAGCCACGGTCGCCCAACCAGGCATCCCTCTGCCTTCAACGCAGGTGTCGAAGACGTCGTTGCTAGCTAGTAGGATCTCACCCCATCTGTACATTTGAATATTAGTACCACTCTTGCTAGAGGCAACAAGCAGATCGTCTGGACGAACTTCTGAAGTGAAAGAAAGGACGTGGGTTTTTTCACAAAAAAGGAGAGCATTAAAAGAGAAAAGGAAAACAGCCGAGAATACATATAAAGACCACCCCACAACTCCAATAACAATCTCAACGACCTCGGAAAGAGTCGAGATCCGACCGAAAACAAAACCACCACTCACGTCTCCTTCTGCAACAGCGCCGCTACCCCCGTAGGCAGGAACCCCCCATTTTCCAACGGCAATCCCGTATCCACATCGAAATCATGCGTCATCCTAACCACCAGTGCACACCCCTCTATAGCCATCAACGGTCAGTCCACATATTTCCTCTCTTTTTCACCCTCTCTCTCTCCATATGTACAACCCAGGAAACCCATACAAATAAAGCATAGTAACCCAACTCACCATCCTTCCCCC